>RWGY01000804.1:0-97371 GCA_007726485.1 Eragrostis curvula | reverse complement strand
GGTATGACATCTGTTCAGTTACAGGTGTGAATGTAGACCAGAAGGCACCTGAAGGTGTTCTTCCCGGAGGCTCTTGCTTGCCAATGCTGCGACCTAAGAGTGCATCAAAGGATCACCATGATCTGAGAAATGGATCTCGTGCCTGTCTTAACCGTCAGGCGTGGGAGCCAATCTATTGTTGACTCCCTTATGTTTGTTGGCGAGTTTCTCTCTACTCGCCTTGCTTTTCACCTTAATACGAAAATTGTTATACTGTTTCTCTGGTTATGTGATGCCTTTAATTGCATCTATGTCATGTTGCCATTTGAATGGTTGAATGTTGCTACTACTGTGATGTTCTTTCTCCATTTCACGCATGAGTAAGCGAGCGTACTGTTGCTGCTACATCTCAGAAAAATGAGCGTTCAGTTAACAGGTGTGAATGTTTGCATGCATATGAATGGAGATATTTGCCGGCATAGTAGAGCAGCTGGAACTATTATGCTTGAGTCAGCCATGAGCGGCCTGTAAGACCTTTTTTATTTATCTCTTTTGCTCTTCTCTTAATGAAAAGGCAGTGCACCTGCCTATTTGCGTCAAAAAAAAAAAAAAAGTATAGCAGCTGGATACCTCAAGCCACCTGAAAGCTAGCGCTCCAGGAGAGGCGCTAGCTTGCTATTACTGCAACGCACCTATCCATGAAACGATCACCATGGTCTGATTAAATGGATCACAATTTGACAATAATCACGATAGACTAACGCAATGCTACTGATTGCTTCTGCATCTCAATTCTCAAAACAGATCGCTCGGTAGTGTCTAGGTTGGTGATTCTTTCGCATGCACATGAACCTTGGCGTGGAGGCTCTTGTGCTCCCCCCTAGCCACCTGAAAAAGGATTTGGACGCTTGCTGGCTTGCCCGTATGCAGTTTCTTAGCTATTTGCATCAGTCCTTGGTGTGCGCTCTTATAAAGAGGTCCAGTTTAATATCAGTAATCTAAGAGGATAAATCCCGCAGGGGTTTCGCCAGCCCTCGCGCGGCCGCGTCACCCAAAATTTTGGTGCCGTTCGAGGATAAATCCCGCAGGGGTTTCGCCAGCCCTCGCGCGGCCGCGTCACCCAAAATTTTGGTGCCGTTCGATTAGCAAGTGATGGCCGGTCTTGATCTTACCATGGGTCAGCAGCTTGCCGTGTTTCTTGACTTGATGTGAGTGGAAACGTTCTTACCTTAGGTCCTCCATTTTCAGCCGTGTTTTGTTGACTTTGTGTGAGTAGAAAAGTTCAATGTGCTTGACTATTGCCTCCAGGCATTGCTCCTTCCTCCTGACAACTGTTGAAGGCTGACTTTGCCTCAAGCATTTGTTGAACGTGAGTTGATGTCTTCGAATTTGACTTCTGCGCCTCATTTCATTTACTTCCTGCGCTTTATTTCATTGACTCTATGTGTCTCTGCTGCTACCTTGTTTCCTTGCGGTGTGGACTTTGTGACTCACATGTGACTCTATAAATCATAGTACGTCGCAAAAACAGACATCGATCACACACGAGAGGCACACCGCGTGCCTCGCTGCCGCCGCCGCCATGAAGCGCTCCACCTACGGGAGACACCGCGTGCCTCACTGCCTGCCGCCGCCATGAAGCGCTCCCGACGGGAGACGAGGCCCGGGGCTGCTGCTGCAGCCTGCAGGCACTCCAGCTGGCCATGGTTTGCTCGGCGCTCGGCGCTAGCAGGAGCTCCACCGGCCCTACTTCGTCGGCGTGGAGCAGACGCTGCCGGAGGCCGGGTCCGAGGACGACAGATATCGCCGCTGGAGGCTCACGACAAGCTCTGGAGCCTCGCGCTGCCGGTGGGCGCCGACTGCGATACCACGAGTTTTGCAATCCCGTCAAGAGCCTGGCAACTCCGTCGCCGGCGGATCGGGAACACCGCCGACCCGCTGATCGACAGGCAAAAAGAGTTCGTCGGGTGGCTCAGGACCGCGACGTCGAGGTCGTCGTCGACAAGACGAACTCCCAGGGATACCTACCACACCATCGAGCTCTTTCCTGCCGGACAAGGCCCAGGAGCTGTGCGCCGTGGTGCGCAGAGTTCGTATGCGCCGCCATTTACCGTAGCTGTGCTGTAAAGCGTCCCATCATCGCCGCGATTGCCAGTAATTCTCGGCGCTAGCTATTGAATATTGATGACTTTGATACAGGCCAAAGCGAGTTGATTTGCAGTTGTCCTCATTTATTTCCTACTATGTTCATGGATCATGCAATGCTTATTTCTTTGCTTACCTGTAAACAAACCTCAAAGACTATGGGTGTCTGTCAATAATTTAGCTTAAGCTTGCCGTCCCCTTATGATTCTGACTTCTTTGTTCTCGCATCACATCATATCGGATAGGAAATCAATCTGCAGAACCTCCATTTTTCAGTGCGCAACTGTTTCATCGAATTTTTTCCGGTTGAGTACGTGAAGACATTTCAGGGTATAAAAATCGTTCCACCCGAGTTCTAAAGATAATTACTTCAACGGCTCACATCACTGGATGCTACTGGCTAATAGGGACGTTGGTTGAAAAGAACATGATTGCTAACTTCTCATTGCTCACCACGACACCATAGAAAACAGTACTAGCGCATTAGAGAGATTTTGGCCATGCATGCAGTTCGTCCAACCTTCTAGCAGTATGCATGCAGCCAGTGGAAAAGTTCAATGTCCATTTTCAGCACTTGCCGTGGTGTTTTCTTGACTTTGTGGGAGTGGAAAAGTTCAATGTCCATTTTCAACACTTGCCTTGCTTTCTTGACTTTGTGTGAGTGGAAAGGTACAATGTGCTTGACTATTTCAGTTTGATGCTCGATATATTGCCTCCCGTCCTTGCTCCTTCCTCCTCATCCCTTGCTTTCGCTTCTTTGTTGTTGTTTCCTCGGGTTTCATTTCCATGGCTCCTCCTGCTTCATTCAAGCTGAAATGGCAAGATGCAGAAGCCGCTGCTGGAGCTGTTCATGGAACACGGCCTGTCAGCGTGGCTGTCGTTCCCACGTGAGGCCATCAACTACGAGTGCCTGAAGGTGCACATCTCGCGTCCCCTCCGAGGTCGGAGCTGCGGTTCGACGCCACGGCGACGGCCGCCTGACGGAGGTGAGCTCATGGAGCATGGCCTGTCACCATGGCTGTTCCCGCGCGAGGCCACCAACTACGAGCACCTGACGGTGCACATCCCGTCCCCTACGAGGTCGACTACCATGACAGCTCCGAGCTGCGGTTCGACGCCACGGTGACGGCCGCCTGACGGAGGTGGAGGGGTTCAAGACGAAGGTGTTCGTCTGGGTCAGGGTCACCACCGTCGAGGCCGACGCCGCCAAGCTCCACTTCACCGCCTGGACGATCAAGCGGTCGCGCACCAGGGAGGCGTAGGAGGTCGTCAGGGGGCGGCATCACCGTCGACGAGTTCTAGCTGCGCGTTATGAGATGGTTATTTGTACAAATAATTATTACTTGTAAACTTGTGGCTAGCAAAAAGATTTGCGTGGTGTGTTCATTGTTTCAGAGAGATGTTACAACTTGCAGAGATTCATCAGAGATTGTGTTTACGTGATTTATGATCATATGTCATTGTAGCAGCACATTTCAAGTGGACAGTGGCCCAAATATGCAAAGACTAACGGATTGCATTCTAGCAAACTTCAGATTACTGCAAAAGTTGTTGGTCCGATAACGGAACACAAATGCTTAGATTTGCCTATGATTCTTGAAAAAAAATGGTCCGATAACAGAACACAAATGCTTAGATTTGCCTATAATTCTTGAAAAAAAACATTGAAATGTGAGTTAAGTTCTTCCTATATGAATTCATTCTGTAGATTGGGATTGAAATTGAACACATTCAATTAAAGATGATTTGACCCTTAAACACATCAATCGACCCTTTCACCTTTGAAACTGAAACCTTTGTATTGTGAAGATTGATTCAGAGTGAACATCTGTACTGTTTCATCTTTCAGTGGAAGCAAATGAACAAAAAAAAATCCAAACTGGAAACCTGCTTACGTTTTTTTTACTGACCGTAAAATGGCCATGTCGGTCCCATTGGTTGTTTAGTAATCCTCGGCGGCGCTGCAGTTTTCTTCTCTCATCTCCCTCCCTGGTCAAATTGTGCCACTTTTTTCTTCCCTCATGCCTGAACGGTGACTTTGAATGTTGAATTTTGCACCCCATAATAATTTTTCTCACCTAAACTTTGAGTGTTATGTGTGTGCCAAAATTGCTGCCTCAGAAACTGATTAGCACGTACAAGGGGTCAAAGAAATGGTTTCCTGGATGAGCATTTACATGATCTTATCTAAATTTCGTGTTAGCTCCTATCTAAATTACGCGTGCTCCTTCAAATTGTTCTCACTAGCACAACGTGTCCAGAATTTTTCACGATTTCACTTTGTGTTACCTCCTATTTAAGTTTACTTGGATATGTGTTCCCACCTGGGCTTTTGATGCCACAGGTACATGCTCTTCCTATTACTGCTGCTTGATTTTGTTTAGGGAGCATGTATGTGTCTGAGAGAGAGTATGCCGATGGAGTTGCTGGTAGCCCAATGGTGGACAGCTGCATGTTCCATAGTGGTGGAGATGAACAAGATGCGTGTGCTTTTGCTGCTTTCGCGTCTGAACACTAAGACCCGTCGTCATCGTCGAATATTCAAACCTCGTCTACAGTGAGAGATGGGCGCGCCAAGGGCGCGCCGCAGCGTCTAGTGTGTCTTAAAAGATCCCAACAAAACAGACACATAGACATCTGAATGCACAAGTTACAGTGTACATCACGTTAGGCTTGGCCTTCAGCACAATAGCGATGATTTCAGACATAACCTTGGCTATCCCCTTTCTCGACAATGTGGTCAGTTATCACAGATGAAAGCAAAGTAAAAAAGAATTGGTGATACGCTGATTTCTCCTGGATATCTTTTGTGGTCAGCTATCTCACAAGAGACCTTGTGCTCCCCCTAGCCACCTGAAAAAGGATTTGGACGCTTGATGGCTTGCCCGTATGCAGTTTCATAAGCTTTATTTGCATCAGTCCTTGTTGTGCGCTTTTATAAAGAGGTCCAGTTTAATATCAGTAATGTGTCTTAAAAGATCCCAACAAAGCAGACACATAGACATCTGAATGCACAAGTTACAGTGTAAATCACGTTAGGCTTGGCCTTCAGCAAATTAGCGATGATTTCAGACATAAACCTTGGCTATCCGCTTTCGCGACAACGTGGTCAGCTATCACTGATAAAAGCGAACTAAAAAAGAAGATTGGCGATACGCTGATTTCTCCTGGTTATCTTTTGTGGTCAGCTATCTCACAAGAGACTGGCGGCGAACGGGGCCCTATCACACACGTGCGCTGGCAGAAGCAGCACCAATGGACCACGTCGCCTGCCCTTATGTATGTTGTCAGCACCAATGGCGCGCGTCTAGACGATCGCGTGAGTGCCGGCCAGCCGGCGGTGGCGGCCTCGGCGCGCGACTGAAATCTTGCTAGTCGTAGCCCCTTCTTCTCTGTTGCGGCTCGCCGAGGGTCACAAGGCACTCTCGAAGCATTCGTGGGCCCGTTACGTACATCCCACTGGCCCGTTCCGACACAGCTTAGTTTGAAATGTCGCAGATTGCGACTAGTGCTGTCATTGCCTCACTGGATAGCATCTGGAGGAAAGAAAGATGGCGGGCAAGGTGGCGGCGTAAGGTGAAGGCGCGCCGGAGTTTGAGTTGCCGCCCGTGTGTCGCCTGGGAGCCACGCGGGGGGTGATCTTAATTTTGAAATTCTTGATACGGTTTTTCTGTATGTCAATTGCCTGAAGCGCTTGAAGATCAACAATACACAGTACGTTGTTGACATTGGTGCACATGATTTAAAATTTGCGAAGAAGAATTTGAGCACTATAAATGAGAATCGCGACAATAGAGATTTATTCATGACCGGAAAATCATCAGTAATTGAAGGAACGTAACGATTGGATCTTTAGGGCCGATGATATATCTGATGATATAGGTAGCAAAGAGGTGAGCTCAAACCTGTTACGCATCATCTGATGATGCCTCGATTTGGAGCAAAGCAAATGGCTCAAGCATATATGCCGCAGGTAGCCGAATTTGCTGGGGTCAAGTAACAGCCTCTTCGCGCACACCGTTGGCCTGGCCCCTTCTATGCTTCGAAGGGCTTAGATGCACCACGCCATTCCCATGACACCGGCTTAGCTGCTAATAACCAGTAATCGTTCACTCTTGTTGCTCCTGTCACTACGGGAAACAGGGAGTTTGCCGAGTGCAGGGGACACTCGGCAAAGCCCCTTAAGCTCTCGGCAAAGGGTTTGCCGAGTGTAACTCTCGGCAAACCCCTCTCGACAAAATTCAGTCGGCAAAGAGGGGTTTGCTGAGAGTCTGTTGGTATTTCTTACGTCACAGATAAATCCGCAAGCGCACGGAATACCGTTGTAGCACTTCACCCGGGAGTATTCCAAGGTATCGTATTTGTTTTCCCCAAGGAACGGAGTTATTCTACCGCAAGGCAAGTTTTACCCAAGGACAACCAAGACAACTAGCAGCTTAGGATTGAGAGGGTGATTATTATCTAGATAATTCTAAGGTTAGACGAATTCAGGTTCTACTCGTCTACTTCGAGCACCGGCTTAGGCTTTGGTCTGCCAAGCCACTCCGGCTAATGGCTCTACTATGTACCCGAACGTGGAGGGTTCCTTTGGATGGACAGGGCTGTCACTTCCTGCCACCTACCTCTACAAACCGTGGAGCACACAGCGGTCAAAGGCGACCTCCAGCCTAGACACCACGTCTATGCTATTGATCACTACTCTAGCCCCGGCCTGATACTGATTCAGAGAACTAGAGTACTCCTTGCGGAGCGACGATCCCGTTGAACGAGTATAACAAGAATTATGCCTAGACGAATGATAAAGCTCAATAGATAGATAATCACCACGTATAATCACTAGAAGTGTTTACACGCCAAGGTAAAAGAATAGGAACTAAACCTCCAATGAAAAGGGGAGGAGAACTCCTATCTCTTCCTTGCCCTCTCTCCTATTCTACTAATATACAAGAGGCTCTCGGCCTGTGGATTGGAAATGAGGAGAGTCTTGTGTCTTGTGGTGTGTTGTTGTGTTGAGAGGGGGGGTACCCCTTTATTTATAGCCTTGGAAGGTCGGCAACTTTGAGGCGGTTCCCGAGGTCGGTGAAAATTAATGCAGTGGGAACCGACCTCCAGAGGTCGGTTGTGAACCGCCATAAAAAGATGGGCCAGAGGGGCCTCCCTGTCAGGTCGGCCGACCTGGCCAGGGGGGGTCGGCCGACCTGGCCTGGGCCCCACTGGGTCTCGTCTTCCTCTGGCTTCCTCCCTTGGCTGTGTACAGGCCCAATCTACTTGCATTGTTTGATCTTGACACTTGATTCTGTGGTTTTGGGCTTTTGGACTAAGTTCTTTAGTCCGGGAAAATCTGTTGATTGCAAAAGTTCATGCTTGGAGCCTGTTTTCCCTTGTTTTTATACGAATTGCACCTGCACTCATAATTTCACCAAGACTAGTGGAATTTGTTAGAAATAAGCCCTATGTCTACTCTTGGTGATGGTGTTAGGTCCAAAAGGTGCATAAAGTTGACGGTAAAAATGGGTCCTCGAGTAAAGCTGTGAGTGGAAACTGAGAGGAACTCTTCCCTTAGGTAAGTGAAATCTGCACACAAGCTATTACAAGCCACACCTTTCCACCTGTGAACATGATGGTGGCTAACATGAATTCTTGGATGATTGAAAAGTGGAACGGTTCATGACTCAAGTCACCTTGCCTTCACCTACTAAGTACCTTGGGTTTTTAAAAGAGTTTTAAAAAATATAAACAACATAGCTCTTGCTCCTCTATTGATTCTCTCGGATCGCTCAAAAAGTGTATTTTCCTTACCAAAGCATTATCTTGCCTCTTTTGTCCTACTTCTAAGGCTTGTATGTGGAGCTCAAGGTAGGGATAGAAGAGGCATACTTGTATCACAAATATTGCTGAACCAAAAGAAAGGATCCACGGAGAATTCAAATCATACAACCTTGATCAAGAAGTGCATGTGTGGATGGATGTGTGGATGTTTATATGTGACGACTCCTTTATTGGATTTTACCTCTCTTTGTTTTGTATTTCCGAGACATGGCTATCATTTTTCTTTCTTTTCTTTTCATGCTCTGTACATGAGCATTTTTCTCTTTCTTTATTTGCTCATCTTTTTGTGAGTCTTCTTTTTTTTTTGCATAGCCATGTCCCTCTTTTGTTTATTTGAGAGAGAGAGGTAAAATGGGATAAAAGTGAGGAGTGTCTTTATTTGGAGGGGTGGATGTGCTAACTCCCGGTGTAGGAGTTTAGCATTTTTGGTGGATCGTGTACGTGATCTTGATCAAGAGAGCATGACAGGTTTCCCACTAGGGTCGCAAAATTTTGGAAAATCTCATTGCAAAAACAAGTAGCATATGTATGTATGTTTGATAGTTGTGATTAACATATGGCATTGGTAGGAATTTATGTATCAAAAGAGGAGCAGCAAGCCATGATATTTTAACTTTTTGAAATAAAACTCCCAAGGACTTCGTAGATTTAAACAAAGGATCATTTCATCGAACCATATCACACTCGCCAATTATCTAGAAAAACATGGATCCTATGGATAGATTGTTCGCAAGCAGGTGGTGATGGAGCGAGTAATAACAAGTGTGCATGATTATGTTGATAGCAAAAAGGAGAGTATTGGGTTTTATAAAGATGTGCTAAAAAGAAATTTTCCCAAGTTTTAATTGGTCAAGTTTTATTTTCGTATCTCAGAATGAACTTGACAGGTATGGTAGGTAAAAAGGGAGTGTGGGAAACAAACTTGAGTAGCACGGGAAAGCAGAGGCCCAGTGGGACCCACCAGGGGTCGGCCGACCTGGTCCAGGGGGGTCGGCCGACCTGGTGTGGCCTCCACTGGTGCCCAGTTTTCGCCTGTTTGTTGGTGTTGTCCTTCCTATGATGGTTCTGAGTGATTTGCGCGTGTTTGTTTCTGTTTTCGCGATGTATCCCCCCCACACTTGCCTTTTTGCCTGTTTCCTTCAAAATAGACAAAGATATTTTGGAAACACAAATTGCTCTACCGGTATGGAAGCCCGGGGAGCACTAATTTGATTGAATTTAGCAAATGAGCAGGCGCATTACAATTTTGAGGAAATTAAAATGATGAAAGCAAATGGAATTGAACTAAAATGCGCCGAGGGAAATGATAGTTGCGGAGAGGTTTTAATTGTAGAATTTTTCCTCCTTCCCCGCGTCCTTGAAAAAACGCTTGATCTTCATGTTGGTGCTGCGGCGATGAGCATCTTGGTCGTCTCGCATTTCAGAAAGCGCGTCTTTCATCTCCGCCATTTTGTCGCTTAAGCGTTCATGAGCGTAGCAGAGGTCGTTGTGCTTAGCGAGGAGGCGTTGATAAGGAGTCCTTTTTGGGGTCTTTTCCTCCTCGCTTTCATACATCCCTCCTGCCTTCTTGATGGGGGAGGTGGAGAGGCGCCTCCTCACTCTTTTAGGAGGAGTGGTGCTCATGGACTCGAGGGCGCCTCTCTTCTCCGCCGAAGTGAGTGGTGGGTGGAGTTGCTTTCCACCACCACGAATGCCCGTGATCTTGAACCGAGTGCCCGCCTTCTTGGCGGGGCTAGTCATGTTGCGCCCTTCATATTGGTGGTGCACCACATTCCCGCTCTTTGTAGCGAGGGTGCCGACATACTTCTCCCCTGGACGGAGAGAGCTTTCGGCCTCATCGCGGCTTGGCTTCTTGGGAATGGTTTTTCCTTTGCCGTAGCGTGGTGGTGCACTAGCAGGAGGGTTCTTGGAGGGGTCTTTTGCTGCTGGTGGAGGTGATGTGAGGGCGAGAGGGGCTTCTTGGACGAACATGGCTTGCTCATGGATCGGGGTGACGGGATCAAGGATGTTTTCAAGGCCAAGTTCGCGGCAAAGCTCACTAGTGGAGGCTGGGACATCAAAGCTTGGGATGCTGCTGTCCATGGTGATGGGCAAAGGTTTTTTTTTTTTTTTGGGCGAAGTAGGAGTAGATGTGCAAGGGAAAATGAACGGAAATCGCCTCCATTTATAGAGAAAAACTATGGAAAGAATTTATTTGATTTTCTCGAATCAGAGAAGGAGCTAAATCAGTAGGATTTGGGAATGTGAACGTTGGAGCAAAACGTGAAAGAAAAATGGGACCGTTGGGGATCCAACAGAGGTCGCCCGACCTGTAAAAGAGGGGTCGGCCGACCTGCTGTGGGCCCCTCTGGCTCCCTTCTTTTTCTGGTTGATTTCTTGCTATATTTATTTTAAGGAAAGTGCTACTACGGGTGATAAAACAAATCAGAGGATATCATGATAAAGATTTTAACTCAATTAAGTGCATGATATCAAATTCTTTATTTGTATCGGGCTCAAGATAAATTTTTAGACGCTGGCCATTTACCTTGAATATCTTACCTTCGTCGTCTTGGAGTGTGATTGCTCCGTGCGGCGAAGTGTCTATAACTGTATATGGCCCGTCCCATTTGCTTCGTAATTTTCCGTGCCCGAAGAGCTTCACCCGTGAGTTGAATAGCAAGACTTTGTCTCCAACTTTGAATTCTTTTCTTCTTATCCTTTGATCGTGCCACCGTTTAGTCCTCTCTTTGTATATAGCTGAGTTGTGATATGCTTTGTCTCTCCATTCTTCCAACTCAGCTATCTCCATTTTTCTCTTTCGTCCAGCATCCCTTAGGTCCATTTTCCATGTTCGGATGGCCCAATATGCTCGGTGCTCCAACTCGATGGGTAAATGACATGTTTTTCCATATACGAGTTGGTATGGTGACATGCCTATGGGCGTCTTGTATGCTGTTCGGTATGCCCATAGTGCATCGGGTAGCTTGCTTCTCCATGAATTCCCCATCTCTAGTACGGTCTTTTGCAGGATCCGTTTGATTTGTTTGTTTGATGTCTCGGCCTGCCCACTTGTTTGGGGATGGTACGGAGTGGCAATATTGTGTCGTGCTCCAAGCTCTCTAAGGAAGCTACGGAAGGTCTTATCGATGAAATGAGACCCTCCGTCGCTTATCACTAGCCTCGGTGTTCCAAATCTTGGGAAGATAATCTCGTGGAACATCCGGCGAGCATGCTTGGAGTCAGCGGCTCTGTAAGGCATTGCTTCTACCCATTTGGATACGTAGTCAACTGCCACCAAGATGTATTCATAGCCTTGGGATTTGGGGAATGGCCCCATGAAGTCGATGCCCCATACGTCGAAGATTTCGACTTGTAGATTGAAGTTGAGGGGCATAGCATCCCTTGTTGTGATGCCTCCAAATCTTTGGCATTGTGGGCATCGTCTGACGAATTCTTTTGTGTCTTCGTACATTGTTGGCCAAAAGAATCCGCTTTGCCATATCTTAGCCTGAGTACGAAACACTCCATAGTGTCCCCCGTATGGAGCTGCATGGCATTTTGTGATGATTTGTGTGCTCTCGGGTGTTGGCACACATCGTCTGAGCAGTCCATCGGTGCAGACACGGTACAGGTAGGGATCATTCCATAAGTGACGGCGACTCTCGTAGATGAGTCGTTTCTTGTTTTCTCCGGGCGGTACGTACCCCGTCACGATGAAGTTCACGATGTTGGCGTACCATGGGTGCGCGTCCCTTACTTGGAGCAGCATGTCGTCGCGCAAGAAGTCATTGATGGGTAGTTCCTGCGGGTTAGTGAATTGCATGCGCGACAAATGATCCGCTACAGAATTTTCTACTCCTTTCTTATCACGAATTTCTAAATCAAACTCTTGGAGCAGAAGAATCCATCTTATCAAACGAGGTTTAGCATCTTTCTTAGAGAGCAAAAATTTTAAAGCGGCATGATCGGTGTAAACAATAACTTTTGCTCCGGCTAAGTAAGATCTAAACTTGTCAAAGGCAAACACAACAGTAAGGAGCTCTTTTTCAGTGGTAGTGTAATTTAATTGAGCTCCTGTCAGCGTTCTGCTTGCATAAGAAATTGCATGATGCTTTTTATCTCTAGTTTGACCAAGAACAGCCCCCACAGCATAGTCACTAGCATCACACATAATTTCAAAAGTCAGCGTCTAATCAGGGGGTTGGATAATTGGAGCTGAGATGAGTGCATTTTTGAGAGTAGTAAAGGCAATCATGCAATCATCAGAAAACTCAAAGGGTGCATCTTTTGCGAGCAGATTTGTAAGGGGTCTAGCAATTTGAGAAAAATCTTTAATGAAACGACGATAGAACCCCGCATGTCCAAGAAAACTGCGAACACCCTTAATATTAACAGGAGGTGGAAGTTTTTCTATTACTTCTAATTTAGCTTTGTCCACCTCTATCCCTCTTTCAGAGATTAAGTGCCCAAGGACTATGCCTTCTCTAACCATGAAGTGACACTTTTCCCAATTGAGCACTAAATCCTTTTCTTGGCAACGTTGCAGGACTTTGTCTAAATTTTCTAAACAATGATCGAAGGTTTTTCCATAAACAGAGAAATCATCCATGAAAACTTCCATAATTTCCTCGATCATGTCGGAAAAGATAGACATCATGCATCATTGAAAAGAAGCAGGAGCATTACATAGCCCGAAAGACATTCGTCGATAAGCATAAGTTCCGTAAGGGCATGTAAAAGTGGTCTTACTTTGATCGTCGGGATGGATGGGGATTTGATGATATCCCGAATACCCATCAAGGAAACAAAAGAAAGAATGATTTGCCAGCCGTTCCAACATCTTATCGATGAAGGGCAGCGGAAAATGATCTTTCTTTGTGGCCTTGTTAAGTTTTCGGTAATCGATGCACATCCTCCATCCCGTGACGGTTCGTTGAGGGATTAACTCATCCTTGTCGTTATGGACGACCGTCATTCCTCCCTTCTTGGGAACAACCTGCACTCGACTCACCCACTCGCTGTGTGGAACAGGATAGATAATACCAGCATGCAATAGTTTTAAGACCTCTTTCTTAACAACCTCTCTCATCGCATTATTTAGCCTCCTTTGAGGTTCCCTAGAAGGTGTACTTTCAGGATCTATGGGAATGCGATGGGTGCAAAGAGCAGGGCTGATTCCTTTGAGGTCTCCTAGCGAGTAGCCAAGAACGGAGCGATGCTTTTCTAACACGGCTAAGAGTTTAGTGCTTTCTTCCTCCGAAAGCTTGTCACTTAAGATGACAGGGGTTTCGGGGTTTCCGTGAAGAAAAGCGTAGCGCAAGCCTGGTGGAAGTGGTTTAAGTTCTATTGGAGGTGGTGGCGGTGCAAGGGTTTCAGGTAGCTCTAAAATTTCCTCCGAATCATCTTCTTCTAGAACAAAATCAAGAGCATCTTCGTCCAAAGATGATTCGGGGGTTTTATGAAGAAATATCGCCATAACCTCCTCTATGCATTCATCTTCCTTAGGTAGTTCCTCGGCGAAGGAATTTCGTGCTTGAATGATAGGAATAGAGAAAGGTTCATCGCCGAGGGTGAAGTCGATGGTTTCAAAAGGTGACGTCCCCAAGAAAAGTTTTTCTATGGGATATCCTACAAAGACATCGAAATCCGAGATTCCGAAGACATGGAAATCCAAGGATACCTCCGCTTCATCGTGTTTGATGCGAACGCCTCTAACGATCCCCAAACCCTCAAAGATATGCCCCGGAGAGGTTCTAAGGAGTTTGCTAGTGGGTTCCCATGCTTCGCTGCCGAACATGGTTAAAGCAAAGGATTCGGACATGATGTTGGCTCCTACTCATGGTTGCAAATAGCCCGCTATAGCTCCGCTATAGCCTCGCTATAGTTTTTTTGGATAGGTGCCGCGACGATATTGCAAATATTACCGCTAATGCCGCTAACTCCGCTATAGGGTTAAATAGCCCCACTAATTCATCCGCTACTTCCGCTATAGCTGAGTAAGTCAAGCGAGGTGATAGATTTGCTTATTCATAGTTCAAATTTTGCGCTTGCTTTCTTAATCTGTGGACTGTTTCGTCACTAGGAAAGATGGCAAATACATGTTAGGATGATGATATGCACGGATAATGGCATGCACTTCTTAAACATTAGCTGAAATTGATAAATTTACTAATATTTTGGTCCAAAAATTGCTTTATTTTGCAAACCGCTATTGGCAATAGCCGCCGCTACAGCTGCGCTATAGCTGCTATAGCTTTTCTGAGAGCACTCCGCTAAACTCTATAGCCCGCTATTTGCAACATTGCTCCTACTAGAGGGCTGTAGAGAACGTCAACTTTGGATTCCCGAATTAAGCTTTGAATGGTTGAGGTGGGGAGGACGAGTTGAATTATATCGGAAGAAAGCTCATTTTCCTTCAACCATTCATCGCTCATGATCGCCGTCAACTCCCGAATAGTTTTTAAGAGAAAATCTTTTTCCAAAGGTTCGGGGGTTGATGCACAGATCTGAGGTTTCTTTTGACAAGAGTAGTACAAGGTATTTCCAAAATTTTCGAAAATCTCTTCCTCGAACTCAAATGGGAACTCAAGAGGTTCATCTTCCTCTATCATGGTTCTTATGTTAGATGAGAACTCGGGTGTCGGCTCTACCAATGTAGGCACCCATTGTTGTGTTTCTTGCGCAACGAGTTCCTCATCTATTGACTCCGGCTCAACTAGTAAATCAGCGGAAAAAGGCATGTTTTCCACAATTCGATCCAAAAGTTCGTGTGCTTCTGCTATGGTCTTATGAGTAAAAGATCCACCAGCGGCCGTGTCAAGATAAAGTGCGGTATCGCTGCTCAATCCCGAATAAAAATGTTGCAATAGAACTGGTTCGGGGAGCAACAATTCTGGTCCAGAGTCTGTTAATGAACAGAATCTGATCCAAGATGCACTTAAGGTTTCCTCCTCTTCTTGACGAAAGTTAATTATTTCCGCTCGTAGAGAAGTAATACGAGATACGGGGAAGAATGCTAGACAAAATTTGTCTCGCAATTCTTTCCAATCACCATTTACTCTCTTAGCGGTGTAAATGTACCATTGCCTCGCCTTCTCATTGAGAGAGAAGGGAAACAATTTCCATTTCAATGTTTCTTGTGTCATGCCATGGATCGATCGGCATGAACACAAATGCTCAAACTCTCGCAAGTGTTCATAAGGATTTTCATGTTTAGAACCCGAAAAGGATAAACCTCTTATCATCAAAATGTAATCGGGGGAAAACTCATAGCCAGATGAAGAAATAGGTTGTGATGATGATGGTGGCTCTAAGAGCTCGCCCCGTGGAGTAGAGAATGATTGGATGGTGGGTTGTGACACCATGAAATATATATATTTTTTTTGAATTTAAGGGAAATAAAAACAGAACGGTAAGTAAGATAGATTACGAGGGCAAACTTAATTTGCAATAGAGATATCAACCGTTCCCCGGCAACGGCGCCAGAAATGCTTGTTGGTATTTCTTACGTCACAGATAAATCCGCAAGCGCACGGAATACCGTTGTAGCACTTCACCCGGGAGTATTCCAAGGTATCGTATTTGTTTTCCCCAAGGAACGGAGTTATTCTACCGCAAGGCAAGTTTTACCCAAGGACAACCAAGACAACTAGCAGCTTAGGATTGAGAGGGTGATTATTATCTAGATAATTCTAAGGTTAGACGAATTCAGGTTCTACTCGTCTACTTCGAGCACCGGCTTAGGCTTTGGTCTGCCAAGCCACTCCGGCTAATGGCTCTACTATGTACCCGAACGTGGAGGGTTCCTTTGGATGGACAGGGCTGTCACTTCCTGCCACCTACCTCTACAAACCATGGAGCACACAGCGGTCAAAGGCGACCTCCAGCCTAGACACCACGTCTATGCTATTGATCACTACTCTAGCCCCGGCCTGATACTGATTCAGAGAACTAGAGTACTCCTTGCGGAGCGACGATCCCGTTGAACGAGTATAACAAGAATTATGCCTAGACGAATGATAAAGCTCAATAGATAGATAATCACCACGTATAATCACTAGAAGTGTTTACACGCCAAGGTAAAAGAATAGGAACTAAACCTCCAATGAAAAGGGGAGGAGAACTCCTATCTCTTCCTTGCCCTCTCTCCTATTCTACTAATATACAAGAGGCTCTCGGCCTGTGGATTGGAAATGAGGAGAGTCTTGTGTCTTGTGGTGTGTTGTTGTGTTGAGAGGAGGGGGGGTACCCCTTCATTTATAGCCTTGGAAGGTCGGCAACTTTGAGGCGGTTCCCGAGGTCGGTGACAATTAATGCAGTGGGAACCGACCTCCAGAGGTCGGTTGTGAACCGCCATAAAAATATGGGCCAGGGGGGCCTCCCTGTCAGGTCGGCCGACCTGGCCAGGGGGGGTCGGCCGACCTGGCCTGGGCCCCACTGGGTCTCGTCTTCCTCTGGCTTCCTCCCTTGGCTGTGTACAGGCCCAATCCACTTGCATTGTTTGATCTTGACACTTGATTCTGTGGTTTTGGGCTTTTGGACTAAGTTCTTTAGTCCGGGAAAATCTGTTGATTGCAAAAGTTCATGCTTGGAGCCTGTTTTCCCTTGTTTTTATACGAATTGCACCTGCACTCATAATTTCACCAAGACTAGTGGAATTTGTTAGAAATAAGCCCTATGTCTACTCTTGGTGATGGTGTTAGGTCCAAAAGGTGCATAAAGTTGACGGTAAAAATGGGTCGTAAGGACCGTCAACAGAGTCAAAACGCGGGCACTCGGCAAACCCTTTGCCGAGAGCCCCGAAGACCCTCGGCAAAGCCCGGGGAGGGTAACGGCTCCAAACGGCCGTCAGGGGGGTTTGCCGAGTGCCCCTGACGCCAGGCACTCGGCAAACCCTGGTGCTTTGCCGAGCGCTTCAGCGCGGGCACTCGGCAAAGTATTGGCTCTTTGCCGAGAGCTAGGGAAACGGCTCTCGGCAAAGAATGGTCACTTTGCCGAGTGCCCCGGGAGGGCACTCGGTAAAATGACCATATTTTGCCGAGTGCCCTTACGTGGCTCTCGGCAAATTTGTTACACTCGGCAAAATTAATTTCCAGGTTGCAATAAAATGTTTATTTTTACTACAATCTGGACCAAAATCACAAATAAACAACACAGATATTATCAGCATCATCTGATACACATGTTTATCATCACCATCACATTCACAAGCAAATAAAATGACCACAAACACTAAACCACATCACATTCACCTGAAGTCCACATAGAGTGTCACATAGTTCAAATACGAAGTGTCCACGTAGTTTAAATACAAGTGCTCGATAACGACAAGTAAAAGTCTATGAAATGCAAGGTAAGGATAGTAGGTTCATGAAATAGAAACACAACTACAAGTTCATTGAGGTGGCAACGCCGTCCAAGGGCTTGTAGGTGAGATCGGAAAGTTAGATGCCTCGGATTGGTTCTGCAAAATCAAAAGATTGCATGTGACACAAGATTCACAGAAACTAAGACATTGGATATCCTATTGCGAGGGAAAAAATGAAAGTCGAACTATCTCAAGTGACTCACCGGAGTGCCGGCTGGAGAAGCGCCGCTGGGAGGAGTAATGCCGCCGGGAGGAGGAACGCCGCCGGCTAGTCCCGGGAACAAGTCTGGAGGTGGCGGCGGCGCCCCGGTACTCTGGATGTAAGTAAACATCGCCTGCATTTGCGACCTCATCAGCGCCTCATACCTCTCCCGCTCTTCCCGCAACTTCTCCTCCATTTTCGCCTCCATCGACGCCTGCAATATGACATCCCAATGTTACAATGCAAAGCAAACATATGTCGAAATCAATGAACGTCGAATGAAACAGAAATAACCTGGACTTGCTCAATCTGGATCTGTGTCGCGGTCGGCTGTGGGCGTATCGGCGGGGCTGAGTCCGTGCTCCTTGCTCGGATCTACGAGAGGGTCGGAGTGGAGGCCGTGTCGATTGTGCTGTCGCCAATCCAGTACCGACCATGCTTCTTGCCTCCACCCACCCTCATCACGAGCTCTCCATCAAGGTCGTGCGTGCTCGGGTCCCAATCTTCCCCATGGACCTGCCTTGCCGCTGCTGTGTACTGACTGATGCGACTGTGGACGGTTGCGTTGCTGTACGCCGAGGGGGGGTCCTCCGGGTTGAAGCTGACCTCAGACTCTGTCTTGCCCTTGTGGGCCAAAGCAAACGCCATGAACTGGCCGCAAGGCTGGCCACCATGTGCCGCCGACTGGAAGGAAAACAGCGAGATGATAAGAAATTATGTTGATTTGAAGAGTGTCATAATGAGGAATTGAAGTCACGTACCCATTTCTTAGCGTATTGGTTAAGGCTTTGGCTGCCTTGATGGTGTGCTGGCCCAGCCATCTTCAAACGCCGCTCCCGGGCATCCTTGTGCGTCTGTTCCCACCACTCGGGGTCGCACCACCTCCTCGCCATAAATTCCCATGTCGCGTGATGGGTGGCCAACCACGACGGAGGCACCTACACATCATCAAGTATATAAATATGAGAAGTTCAAATTAAGCGTATTTGAGAAGAATTGAGTATTCATGTTTACCAGAAGGTATTGTGCTCGGGTCAGCTGCATGGTTCGTGCCTGAGCTTTGTTCACCGTCGTCTTGTGGACCTGGGTGTGGTAGGTTATGACGGCCTGGATCCGCGCCTCGTACCACATGTCAGGAACGAGTTTCTGACATACTTTGTTCACCACACGAGCCGCCACCTCCTCCATGCCTGGCTCGCATTCACGTGTCAAGTTACCCTGACTTGAGCGGCCCGTATACATCCACTGACGGTCCGCCATCCTCTAACATATATGCGAGTAGCATAAAAATCATTTGCATCTACACGATGTTCCAACTGTCTACTAGGTGAAGATAGGTCCTAATCCCACCCGAGGATGCGTAGATGAGGTTCGTTTCCATGGTTTACTCCGGTCCGAGACAGAATTTCGGCAGCACCTCCCCGCTGTTCTCCAAATACACGTCCTGGAAAGGAGATTGTGTATCCGGAGAACAACAGGGAGATGGTGCCGAAACTCTGTCTCAAACCGGAGTAAACCATGGAAACAAACCCCATCTACGCATCATCGGACTGTCCAAATACGTGGACAATTCGAAACAGATACGGTCAAAGATATGCAACCATCGGGCATATCTCCAACTGTGTATCTATTTCGAACGGGAGACGCCTAGCTAGGTTACGCTTTAACTACAGACATGAATGGAAAAAGGAGGGGCTTTTTTGTCTCACCTTGCTGTCTGAAAAGTGCCGAGTGGAAGACGGCGGAAAAGCCTCTCCTCTCCTGCAAAGAATGAAACATAAAGCCATCAATTCAAAATTTTGACAGAACCTCCCCTGTACGGAGAGGTTCCCAAAACCTGCAAGAAAACAACGGCACGATGGCCGGCATACATATCGGCACCATGGCCGACAACCACATTGAATCGAAACAACGACTTGGTCAAATTCAAACATCCACATCACTTCTTGAACTACGCTAACACATTTCATTCCAACAATCTACACATTGGAGTCCAACAAACTAACACATGGTCCTTGATCCATTTCATTTCCAAGCATTTCACAATTTGCAAGCAATTCATATTTGCAGTTCCATTTTCAAACATCTACTTCAAACATCAGTGCACATTTCACACCATTTTCATTTAACCGCAACTGAAAAGACAAGGGAAAAAAGCATTTTCATTTCATTTCACACCTAGTCCATTTTCATTTCACACCATTTCCATTTTCATTTCACACCATTTTCATTTCCATTTGCATTCAGTCCCCATTTGCATTTGAAGAGAAAAACAGGAAAAAAAAAAGGACAGCAGCTCGGGGCAGCTCACCTGCGGACGTCGAGGTGCGGTGGTCGGCCAGCAGTAGGGCGCGAGGACGTCGAGGCAGCAGCGCGCGGACATCGAGCTGGGGCAGGGGCAGGGCACGGCAGCGCGGACGTCGAGCTGGGGCGGCAGGGCACTGACGTCGAGCTGGGGAAGGGCGCGGACGTCGAGCTGGGGCAGGGGCGCGGACGTCGAGCTGGGACAGGGCGCGGACGTCGAGCTGGGGCAGGGCGCGGACGTCGAGCTGGGTCAGGGGCAGAGCGTGGACGTCGACGCCGGATCTCGGGGCGGGTCGACGGCGGCACGGGACTCCGGGCTGGAGCCGAGGTGGGCGTCGGGGGCGGCGCGGACGACGAGGTTGGGGTCGGGCGGGATGCCGAGGCCGGGCGCACCGGCCGCGGCGGCGCCGGGGCCGGATCCGGGACCGGCGGCGGGTGGGGACGTCGGGTTCGGCGTCGGGGAGCCGGGGCCGGGGTCGGGTCGTCGGGGTACGGGCGTCGGTGGCGGCGGTCCGCGGTCGGGGGCGGCAGGCGGGCGACGGTGTGGTCGGCGGCTCGGTGGCAGGCGGGCGGGCGCGGCGGGGGCGAAGGCGGCAAGCGGGGGAGAAGGCGGCGCGGCGGGAGCGCAGGGCGGGCGCGGTGGCGAGCGGGCGCGGTGGCGGGGGGGGGGGGGGGGGGGGGGGGGGCGGCGGGCGACGGCGAAGTGGCGAGCGGTGCGTGGAGGAAGAAAAGGAAGAAAAGGGAGAGGAGAAGAGAAGGAAGAAGACGGCCGTGGCTAAGTCCCCAGATCCAAACTTTGCCGAGAGCCCGAGATACAGCTCTCGGCAAAGTAATTCTATTCTTTTTTTTAATTCAATTATTGTTTGCCGAGAGCCCCAGATAGGATGCTCTCGGCAAAGAAATTTTTCTTTTTCAAAAAAACTTCCATTTCAAGCGTACTTTCGTTCACATTTTAATTTCAAATTTAAAAAAATTTCAACTACCAAGTTTCATAACTTTATGATATCTACCACTTTTATTTTTACAAATTCTCCATCTGATATCGATTTCAAACTTCAAATTTTCAAATTTGAACGTATTTTTTATTGACAATTTGAGTTAAAATAAAAAACTTGTCAACTACAAAGTTATGTGAATTGTCAAGAGCTAGAACTTTTATTTGTACTATTTCTCTACCCGAGGTCGTTTGGAAAATTCAAATTTTCAAATTTAAGAAATACAAACGTACTTTTATTTTCGTCGTTGACATGAATTATTCAAATAAAAAAGTGTTCAACAGGAAAGTTGTGTAACTTACGAAGATCTAACACTTTTATTTTGGTATTTTTTTAATCTGGCAAAATAGATTGATATTGTTCACAAATTATAGATATACCTCTTCACGTTTCTATGAACTCCACGGGACCTTTATACTTTGTGAACAAGTTTACCATCACTTTGTCCAATGAAACAATGACCCAAATAAAAAGTGTAGGTCTTTAGAATTAAGACAACTTTGTAGTTTACAACTTTTTAATTTGAAGAAATCCAATGCGTGAAAAAATTCAATGAAATATAGTTTGCCGAGAGCCACTCTCGGCAAAATATTTTTGCCGAGAGTCCTCTCTGCTGAGAGCTGCGGCGTTCACCCTCGGTAAAAAAAAATCTTTTTGCCGAGTGTCCGCTGCGGCTCTCGGCAAACCGCGGGCTCTGGGCCCACATTTGTAACGGCGTCGCGAGTTTCGGACGGCCGTCAAATGTTGCCGAGAGTCCGGGGTTTGCCGAGAGTCATCGGATAGTTTGCCGAGAGCATATGCCAGGACTCTCGGCAAACAATTTTTTTTGTACTACCCCAAAATTTCATAGCAAATCAAATAGTAATAAAAATCACTCCTAATTTAAATTTTTGTCCAACTCTTACCTTGCCATGAATTTTCAAAACAAAATTCACAAAAAATAAGTCAAATATAGTTGGAATATGAAATTTCCTAAATAATTAAACTTGTGCTCAAGTGTTTCCTTCTCATTTAAAATTCACTAAAAGTTTGAGCTTTTGAATTTGCAACAAACTAAAAATAATTGTTTGATTTAACTCTAGCAAATCCACCTTGAATTTAAAACTTTCAGATTTAAAAATTTGCACAAAGTCCACCATATGCATTTTTGGTCTGCTTGTTCTATTTTATGTGTTTGCTTTGTTTAAATTTCCTTTTCAAATTTGAATCTCCATTCAAATTTGATCAAACTCAAATCCCAGTGAAAAGGCTAAACCTTTTTCTTTCCCTCTAACCTCCCCGGGCCAAATCTCTCCTCCACACACTTCCCTTTCAGTCCAGTCCGGCCCAGCACGCACCCTCTCCCTCTTTCTTTTCTGAGAAATCACAGTGGGCCGCATCCCTTCTCCTCGGCCCAGCTAAACCCGGCAGCAGCCCATCAGGCCCTCTCCCTTCCTTGTCTCACTGACGAGCGGACCCCGCCCATCAGCCCCTTCTCCCTCCTCCTGCCATCGACAGTCGCCGCCCATGCCGCCTTCATGTGACGCTCGTCGACCCGACGTCACCCCCGCGTGGCCTCGCCCCGTTCCATCCCATCCTCGCCTCTGTAGCCACTCCGCGCCCTCGTCACCACGTGCAGTCGCCCATCCTCCTTCTGCATGAGCGGTCCCGTCGCCATTAACGTAGAGACTGACGACCGGCGACCTTGACTGCCCACTCTCGCCCTCCCTCTCTCTCATCTCGCACATAAAACGGGAGCGCACGCGCCCTCTCTCTTGCTGAACCACTCGCGCCCCAGCTCACGCACCCCCGCACCTCAATTTCTCTTTTCCTCCTTTCTTCTCCATCGCCGGCCGTCGCCAAATCCGCCCTCCGCAGCGAGCCCCGCGTCCCCACGAAGCGCCGACGAGCTCCATGTCAACGTGCCGCACCTTCCGCCCCCCTTCTCCGCCCCGCTCCGCCACCGGAGCCCCCGGTCCGTTGAGCACCGCCGCCTCGCTTCGCGCCTCATCGTCGCCCGCCTCCTCCGACGCTCCCCGGCTTCGCGCGACCCCCGTGGTGAGCTCCCGTCTCTCCCCTCTCTCCCTGGTCCCTTTCCCTTTGAGCTTGGCCCACGGGAACGCCGGGAAGACAACTCCGGCGAGGTCCGTCCATCTCGCACTCAACGGCTGAGATTAGATCCCGCGTACCCCTTCGTTTTCATTAAAGCAGAGCCCTCCGTTTGAAATCCAACGGCCCATATTAATCGGGTCCACCGTGAGCCAGATCTGTGGACCCGGTCCACAGATCCTGTGGACTCGGTCCATGATTATCCAATTGGAAAATAAATCCGTAAATTCTAGAAAATCCCCAGCCCCTGTAATCTTACAGATAAGCCCCTGATCTTTAGAATTATTATGTTTAGGTCATGTCTTTTTACAGAAACAACCTTATACTTTTTTGTAATTATCTTTTAGCCCCTGTCTTTTTACACTGAGGCCCCTAATCTTTCTATATTTACATTTCAGTCCCTAAAACCTTTCTGTAATTATAGATATGCCCTCGGTATATTTCTGTAATTGCAAGTAAATCCGTAGAATCTTCAGATGTGCATAACTTTTCAACCATAGCTCCGTTTTGGGCGAGTCTTGCGCCCACGCGTTCGTAGAAACGCGTAGTACCCTTTGGTACTACTCTTGGAGCTCTAGAATAGACCAGCAAGCCGTCAATACCATATAATCTTCCCTCTTTTGAAGTTCTTCCATATCGCCAATTTATGCGACGTCAATCTTGCATGTTGTAGCTACCCACTTCATCGTTTAACATTGAACCTAACCAGTCATGCAATATCTCTTTGCCTCACAACCTAGTACCCTCCTCATCGCAATACATCATTCCGCCTTAACCTTGTATGGCACACGTACAACCTCACTCGCTAACAATTAACCTACCCAATCTTTCGTGATGTATCGCTCCAAAATCTAGTATCCTATTTACCATGACGGAAAATCATGTGGCGTCGAAATCGCTTGTCGCCAATGCTCATTCACCTCTTAGCGTGAGTGTAACCAATCTTGTTGTATCATTTCACACCAAAACCTAGTATCTTTTTATCGCAACTCAGCTACAAGTCTAACCTATCTCTACCATCGCTCAATCAACCTTAATCTATTGATTACCACCGATCCTTACCAAGCTTTGTTATTTATTACTATTCTCGTATTTATGTGGTCCTTCATTGGAGGTTATTGGATTTATTGTTCATTGCTATTTCAATTGTTCGTTGGTCTTATCGATTGATCCTTGTCTTTTATTCGCAACCATGCATCCATGTCATGCTTGATCACGTACACGTGCCATCGTCATGCGCTTAGCTCATGACAAATAACTAGTGGAATAATCTTAGTAATTAATCAATTTAGTAAGTAATTAATAGCTAATCACCATTAGTTAATAACCTAATATAAGTAGGTAATTAAAGTGACACACCTTGCACTTGTACGTTGTTGCATGAACCTTTATATAGGTTACGACCTATATAAAGCCGTAATGCTGCCATTATACAACTAACACGTACACACGCCGTTTCTACCTACACATACCCGCATGCACTTATCATGGTTTAGCATCCCACCTTCACATCAAAAGCCCTAGTGCTCGATGCATCACCCCTAATAGCCTCTATTAAGATAATAAGATCTTCCTAAAGTAAAACCTAATGCACCATGCATGATTTGTGTCCTTGGCTTTTATCGGTGTTCTATTGGTTTTTATTGGAGTTAATTGGATCTTATTCGCTTCTTCTCGATCTTATTTTATTTTGCGGTAGTTTGCTTATACGGTATATTTCTATGCGCTAGTTTACGTGAGATTCGAAGAAGAGCCAGAAGAATTCAAGGAAGATCCAGAAAACCCAAGCTTCAAGAACGAGCCGAAGGATCCAAGTCCAAGGACGAGTCAGAAGATACAAGCTTCTAGGAAGGATCCGAGGACCCGGATTACGAGGACGAGAAGACGAAGCCTTTAGTGAAGGCAAGCTCTACATCTCCTTTATCATGATTGAACCTACTGTTTTCGCAATGCACCTATAGAGCCTACTCTAGTATTATGCATCACTTGTTATTTTACTAATTGTGTAGGTATGGTCCTACTTGCTTATTGATACTGATGTCTGTTACTTAGGCATTAATATCTAAATCCTTATTTACCCTTTGTTTACCTGTCACCCTGATAACCCTAGGATGGTTCCATCATTTCGATGATGTCACTTTTACCTTGCTACTAGAATGCTTAGGACCCCTGCAATGTATCTACATTGCTACACTTTACACACATATATGTTTTACAACTGTGTTAAATGAGTTTGGTGGTGTGTGTGATATATTGGGTTTGGGAGTAGCACAACTGTGTTAGGTGATGATGTTGATGGTGACGGTGATGATGGGATGGGTTGGATTGCGGGCAAGGCCACTAGTGAATTGTTGTTGGTGTTATAGGCCCCTAGTGTGAGATATGGTGCTTGCCCGGCCATATAAGGACCGGTTCTGACGCCCGTAAACATAATGATTCTCGTACAACCACGGAACCCCTATGGGAAGGACCTACCATATCTTCTCGGTACTCTTGCAAATGCCATCTGGAGGCCAGTCGAGGCAACGAAAGCTCAGGAAAAGGACATAGGAAACGTACCTATGATCCGGCTCGCGGAACCCGCTATAGGTTACGGGAGATCCGCCCGTCCTGGTATGTGTTACAGGATCCTGTTATGTGTTACAGGAGCACGACCTTCATGTCACAAGCCCCTGAGTGTGATTTCGTGGTGGAATTGTGAGACTACTCAGAGGAGATGGACTAGGCGTTATGTACCCCCTTGCAAAGGGTGCATAGCCCATGGGAAAATATGTACAACCTCTGCAGAGTGTAAAATTCATCTGGATGGACGTTGTCACGGTATATGACACATTATTGTTGCGCACGTATGGATTAGCCACCTCTCTCTTTCCTTTTCATGTGAGTGGGTTGTAGTCAGCCCTTGTTTTGGAAGTAATGGCAAGTGTGCCGAGTCGGTATGATCCTTGAGGTCAGAAGGCCCAACTAAAACTTGGAAACTGGCGGGAATGCCCATACTCCCCCAGGGTCAACCAACTAAAATATTGACAATCAATTCCCTGTTTTATCTATGAATTCTTGTCTTGCTTTAGTGAACCCTGCATAAAGTTTGCTTTGCTGCAAATATACTATATAGCCTCCTCCTTACTAAGACCAAGTATGCATGCATATATACCCTTGTGTAGTGTAGGGCTTGCTGAGTACCTTATGTACTCACGCGTTTGCGATTGTTGGTTTAGTAGGAGAAGACTTCGTAGAAGACGACGACGATTGGGTTTTCGGTTCTGCTTCTCAAGTGTGCTTGTGGCTTTGGGCCAAAGTTTCCGCTGTCTGGTTCACCGTTAGCTGGTTGGATGGACTTGGATATTTTCTTGTCGTCCCGCCACTAAGGGTCCTACATCAGGTATTATACTTATTTACCTATTCGAAGTATGCTTTTGATTATCATATCTGTGTTCTTGTGCGTATCAGCTACTGATGCAGGGACTGATACAGGATGCACAACATATTCCAGAAATAGGGTATGACACGCCGGGTGCCCAGTCTTTGCCGAGAGCTGCTCTCGGCAAACACTGGCTTTGCCGAGTGCCCGATGGAATGCTCTCGGCAAAGCTTTGGCCACCCGGCAAAAATCGGTTTTCCCGTAGTGTGTACTGTGAGCTCGCCGTGCAGGCTGCAGCCTTTGGCCGACCGGTGCCGGTACATGTAGATGTTGCTAATTCCCTGCGCAAGATAGTTATGTATCTAGGATGGTTCAAGTAATAGAAATAGTTGATTTCATTTGATTTACTTCTATCTCTTAGGAGGGCCAAGTCTGGCTTGATTAGGAAGTAAGAGTTATGTATTAGGCTTATATATATTCAGCAATGTACATTAAAACCGCTGCAGCTCCCGCGGCACTAAAACTCCTTTACGTCTTCTGTTTGCAACAGTAGACATGATCATGCGGTCGTCGGCGGCGATGGCGTTGCTGCTGCTGGTGATCGCGGTGGCTTTGGTGCTGGTGATCGGCATGTGCAAGGCCGGTAGTGACGATGACGGGCGTGGTTGGCCACGGCCGGCGGCGCCGGCGCCGGCGCTGGTGCTCGGGGTGTCTGCGAGAGGTCGCGTGGAATACGAGTTGGCCGGCGACGATGTGATGAGCGGACGACGTGATCTGCTAGGTGCTGCGGCGGCCGCGGAGGAGCAAGACTACGGTTACGTGGATCCTCCTCCCGACACGCATCGCCGCGCCGGCAGTGCGCCGATACTGCACAACTAACGAACTAATTAGTTTATCATGTACTGTGTACGTTTAATCGTTGGACTTGCATATGTAACTCTGCTCGTACGCATGCGATTTGTACTATCTTTAGATTATATATGTTCTTGGTGCTAATCAGATGGGAGTATGTATTTGCATTCAAGCAACGTACCTAATCGGCCCTGCACAGTATCATGTTGCATGTGAATATACGTAGTTATATCACTTCTTGTGTGTTTTGATTTCTTGCTCGCTCTAGTGGATAAATGGAATCTGTCGAGACGGAGGACAAGCGAATTGATATGTTCAGTCCGGAACGCAGGACAAATATATGTATTGAGATGTTGATCATGCCACACTGAGTAAACACACGCCCGAAACTAGGGGTGGAAAGTGGATACGGATAATCCGTAATATTCGATATCCGTATCTGATAAAATGTAAATATGGTACAAAATTTGCTATTCGATTAATATTTTTAGATTATTCGGATTCGTATTCGAATTCGATAAGAAAATATGGATGTGGATATGGTTTGAGGTTTTGACATCAAATATCCGACATATCCGTATTTGTATTCGTATCCGCCATAATATCATAAATATATCCATATATTATATCAAAAATATTATAAAATTCATTAAATTTTGATGTGAACTAGTGTAGACCATGTGAAATAATGTTATTTAAGATACTTTAGAGAGGAAAAAATGTGTAGTTGTCTTAACAACATAGAAAGTTAAATGTATCCGTATCCGTCCAAATTATAGTGACATTCGCTTTTGTATTCGCATTCGTTTAGTATTCGATCCGTATTCGTATTTAAAAACATTCGTATTCGTATCCATATTCGTTTACAAATATGGATATGAATGTGGAAAAGGCACTATCCGATTCGTATTCGATCCGTTTCCACCCCTACCCGAAACCAAACAACGCACGGTTTCATGAACCAAACATATTTGAATAAACATGCTTGGATAATCTTTATGTTGGAGGTCCGGCAACAAGTACACGACAGGCGAAGGACCAGGGATAAAAACCGAAGGCTAAAGACTCACAGCGAAGGAGGCAAAGCTCTTGCCGAAGGGTACTCGCGCAGCAGTTAAGCGAAGCCTGCTATGGTAAATAAGGCCCGCTGCGGAGAGACGTGATGGGATTGACAAAGGACTTTATTCTAATAACAATCTCCCGCTCCCCCTCCCTTATAAATAGGGAGGAGGGGGTCCTGTAATGACATCAGTTTTTTCAGGCCACGAGCTAAATACATCATTTACTCCTTCCAGGAATGTCTATCATCCCAACACCCTTCGCCCGGCACCGCGGGCAAAGAGAGGGCTTCGACGCATCACAGTACAGGAGAACCGAGGATCAACTTGGGCTCTTGCCTTCGTCCAGCACTGCGGACAGATTTAGAGGGCTTCACAAAGAGGATCCTGATGCAAAGACCTTTGGAGGGCTTCGCCACGTTAGGACCGCAACACACAACCAGTTAGAGAGTTTCGCTTGGCCCGTTAAGGAGCCTGATCCCCCAACATTTGACGCCGACCGTGGGCCGAACCCACAATGAAAAGAAGGCAAGACGATCACCCAACAAAGATAGCAAGGGCAAGAACCGACGAGACAGTATGGAAACAAGCAGCCATTCGTTTCACGTCAGAGGACATCAAGGTCACAGACTACCCTCACATAGATGCCTTCGTAATCAAGACGGACATCGAAGGGTACCTAGTACACGGAATATTGGTCGACAATGGAAGCCCAGTGAACATCATTTCCAAGGAGACGCTAAGGTGAATGAAGATCGATGGCTATATAAGCACAAGCAAGTCAGTGTTGAAAGCCTTCGACGAAGATGAATCGATTTCGATCGGAACCATAAGATTAAAAGTAACCTTCGAAGAAGGTGACAAGTCAACAACACAGGAAACAGATTTCCTCATAATGGACTTAGAAAGTCAATATAACGCCATATTCAGAAGGCAAATATTATCAAGCTTCGGAGCGGCAGTCCATCACAACAACTACCTGATGATGAAAATTCCCTCCGAGCAAGGAGCCATAAACATATGTTGCGATCCAAAGAGGCAACTGATGCAAAGAAACATACAAAGAGATCGAGCATAAAGAACACCAAGCGAAGGGAGAACCAGGAAAACTTGAACCTTCCAGCGAGGTAGAGGAGGTCATTTTATGGCCGAAAAAGCCAGAAAGGACAGTAACAATAGGCACAAACTTTTCAACAAACAAAATAGAACAGCTGATCAGGTTCCTAAAGGATAACGCTGATGTCTTCGCATGATCACCTCAACATATCACGGGAATCAAGAGAGAAACAATTCAACACGAATTGAAAGTCAATCCAAGGATAAGACCCTTCGCAGACAAAATCAGAAAGGTATCCGATGAGAAGAATGTTGTTGCAACAGTAGAAGTAATCAAGATGTTGAAAGCAGGAGTGATAAGACCAACAATCTTCTCGAGTTGGCTATCAAACGTTGTGCTGGTAAAGAAGATCGGAGAGTGGAGGATGTGCATCGATTTTACAAGACTAAATAAGGCTTATCCGAAGGACAACTTTCCTTTGGGCCGCATTGACACAATAACAGATTCGGTAGCTGGGTGTCAGCTGCTAAGCTTCTTAGATGCTTATTCAGGCTATCATCAAATACACATGGCGAAACACTAGTATAGATCTGCTGATTGGTGACGATTTTATTGTAGATCCGTCACTATTTTTTTTTTGGGGGGGGGGGGGGGTTCCCGTTTTCGGCCAACTTTGTGACGTCTTTTGCGGTCCACCACTAACAAGCCTTATTTGTGACAAAATTCTGTATAAATCGATGAACAGTATTTCCCGGTGTTGCCGGTTCACTGTTCTGGGCAGGTTCTGGGTGGCCTATTCGTCACTAAAACCCGTTTCGAGTACAGCGACCAACGGAACTCAAAATTTTTGTCATAAACCCAACCCGATGTCCGTTTCTAGCCTACGTGGCCCCAGTCAGCAAGCAGGGGGCTCCGTGTCAGGCTTTTGTAGGACCCACGGTCAAACCATTTTCGTCATAAATTTTATTTGACCGCGTATAATACCATGTATCGCACTACAGAACGACAGGGGACCCACAATTTTTGTCATAAACCCAACCCCATGGACGTTTCTGGCCTACATGGCATCCCAGTCAGTAAGTAGGGGGCTCCATGTCAGGCTTCGTAGGACCCATGGTCAAACCGTTTTCGTCACAAATTTCGTTGACCACGTATAATGCCATGTAGTAGTAGCGCACTACTGAAAGTTGACTAGAGGGGGGGTGAATAGGCAACTTGATTGATTTTCCCTGAAAGGTACTTAGCAGCGGAAATTAAAACTTAACGGAACTTCCGCCCCTGGCGGAACTTCCGACACCTGGCGGAACTTCCGGTACAGGGAAGTTTAAATCGAATTAAACGACAAACTTAGAGGTAGATCTAATGATACCAAACCAAAAGATAGCTGAGCAATATAGTAAAGAAGTAGATCACCAAAGGGTTTAAGCTACAACTGATGCAACAAGTAGATCTAGCAAGTTTTGTATAAAAGACAAGTATGAATAGCTAAGAACAAGCAAGAACAAGTAAGAACACAAGACACAAGAATTTGTTCACCGAACTTCGGACCCCTCACAAATGAGGTTCCTACGTCTCCGTTGAGGAGCTCACGAAGAGCCTGGTCTCTTTCAACCCTAATCCTCACCAAGCAACCACGAAGGTCAAACTTGGATTTCTTCTTCCTTTGATTCGTTTCCTTTCGGAGGTGAATCCAACCTTCACAAACTTCCCACAGCTTTCCACAAACTTGGAAGCTCTAGGGCGACGCCTAGCCGATATAGGGGATGACTCCCCAAGAGTAAAAAGTGTTGGAGATGCTAAGCAATGTTTCAATGTGCTCAAGATTGGGGATGATGCTCACTAGCTTGAATTGATGTTTCTCACTCTCTCTTGGACTTGAATCTCAATGGGATTTGGAGAGGGAGAGCTTTGATGCTAGATGATGTGTGTGTGTGTTTTAATGGCACCAGCAGCCTCTCTCTCGGAATGGAGAGGGGTATATATAGTAGGGGATCCAAAAAGAGCCGTTGGATGACTTGTCAGTGAAGTGGCGGAACATCCGACAGTTGTCGGAACTTCCGCCACAAACTCTCTGGAGATTTGGTCACTTAGTGGCGGAAGTTCCGTCAGGTGTCGGAACTTCCGTCAGAAACTATCTGGAGATCTTGATCGCTTAGTGGCGGAAGTTCCGTCAGGTTTCGAAGCTTCCGCCAGAAACAATCTGGACTCAAAATTCACTCAGTGTCGGATGTTCCGACACCTGTCGGAACTTCCGTGAAACTTGGTTCTTTTTGGTTTTGAACTGAATTTTTGTGGTTCACTCCTCTAGATTTTGGTTTGTAGCTAGGTTGTAGGTACTTGAGCACTAGAAACATTTGCATGTAAGAATCATTCCACCCCTCTTGATAGTTCGGCGTACCTAGACTCATTTTAGAGATTTTAATCAAGCACACTTGAGCCTAGCGAAGCACTAATCTTGCTTCTTTTCTTTCCTTTCATATTGAGGGGTTAAACTATCTTACAAGAGTACTTCTGCATCACAAATTTTCTGTCCATATACTTTAACAAACATTAGTCCTTTAATCTTTTGTCATTAATCATCAAAACCCACAAGGGAGGCCTAGATGCACTTTCAATCTCCCCCTTTTTGGTGATTGATGACAACATGATTAAAGCTTATAAATGAGTAATAAGTGTAAGTAAATGCAACAAGATATAGATTGAGCTCCCCCTAAAGATATGCATACATTTTCAAGAAAGAACAAAAAACTTGGAAGAGCTCCTCCTATATCTTTAGCAATGTGGGGTGCCTAAACAAGTGAAACAATGAGTAACATAACAAAAAGTGAGTGTGATCAATAAGTGAGCATAAAAGCGACATCATAGATAAATCACACCAACACAAGAGCATCGAGAACAAATATCACTTAGTCTTAAACAAGCACCACACGACATAAAACATAGTCTTATTACAATAAAGGTTTTGCAAAAGAAGTTCACACATAACACAAAGTTTCCACAAGTCCAACAACTAAGATAACAAATAGAAAGGTCTTCAATCACACTCCCCCTAAATTCTCTCCCCCTTTGGCATCAAGGCACCAAAAAGGAACGGAAAGAAGGAGAAAATAGAAAGAGTGTGAATCACTCGGAGTCTTCATTCGGAGTAGCTTCGGAGTCTTCACCTTCAGGCTCATCTTCATGTATTTCACCCTCATGTGGAGCATAAGCATGTGAAGAACTAGCCTCAGTTGCAGCATAGTATGCCATGTGAGCTTCTTCATATTCTGCCATAGGATTGACATACACGGGCGGTGCATCATCAACATCAGAACTGTCAGAGGAGCAAGCTACACCCTGAGCACGGCAGAGAGCCTTAGTGTGACGAGTGTTCTTCTGAATCCTTTTCTTATTGTCATGGATCTCAACTGCATTAGCACGACACACATTAAATATCCCCTTGAAGAAAGAAGGAATGGTGTCGGATACAGTTTCTGGCATGGGTGGACGGTTGGGCTGTGCTGAATAAGAGGGACCAGCTGCTGCAGATGATGATTGATCAAGTGTAAGTTCCTTTGGTTTCTTGTAGGGCTTGACTTGAAGTGGCCTATGCTTGCATTCTTTCTCAAATACCATGCCAGTCACTTTCTCAATCATGTACATAATATATGGAGCATAGGGAAAACTCCTCCTCACATCCATGGATGCCTTCCAAATCTCATCAAGTATCATGCCTATCACACAAAAGTCATCGGCATCTGCAGTCATATAGTAGAGAATGGTTCTTGACAGTCCAAAGAGTGAAGTGTGATCACCTTCTTTAGGCACAAGAGTTTTTCTCATCATCCGGTTAAGAACAAAGAAGAAAGGTTTGAGACCAAAGGTGGTTCCTGGATTTGCATTTCTTCCATAGTACATAGATTTTAGGTCATCACCTTCTATGGAAAGCTCATTGGTGATATCAGTCCTTTTAGCATCCTCTCTTCCAAACTTGAAGAGAGCGGCAAATTCCTTATGGGTGATAGAGAAGTGCTGCCCTTGAGTCATCCAATGAATACGTCCATTCTTCTCAGGTGAGATCCAAAGAGTGGAGTAAAACTGACAAATCACTTCTTCATTCCAATCATAGGTGAACTTCATCAAGTCATACACATGCTTTGCCTTACATGCAGCAATAATCTCATTGAACACTGAATTGTTCTTCTCCTCCATGTACTTCCAATCAATATATTGCATCTCGGAGACAATGTCCTTGTTGGGGTGCGTGATCACAAAAGACACATAGTAGTCCTGCTGAAACCAAGTATGAAAGCGTTCATCAGTTGTTGACCTTTCACCCACTTCTCTTGGGTCACGAAGTCTGCCTTCTCTGAGATTCTGAGGATACTTCTTGTAATCTGCCCCATGATGATATGGATCATCTTCAGGAGCATGAATACTGACCCTGATGAGTTCTCCCTGCTCATTGCCTACTTCTTGGCCCATTTCAGCATCTTGAGAAGTGCCCACATTTTTGTTCTTGTAAACACGAGGTGCTCTTGATGTGGGCATGGTGGTTCCACGCGGTAAATTCATTGTTCTAGCTGATTCTCCAATGTGGATGCCTGAGCGACCTGCAGTCTGCTTGCGCACCGCAGGACGCTTCCTTGGAATATTCTCACCATCACTACCACTCCCAGAATTTGAAGCTGCAACATAGCTTTGGCCTTTGCGATTGGCTGCTCTCTTCCGCCTCTGTCTCTCTGACATCTTTTATCCTTTCAACAACAGACATTGAACAAGATAAGCAACAAGATCAATGTGTAGAGTGAATGCCAATTGAAAAAGATTGCTCAGCACTGCACAGCAGCGGATGTTCCGACAACTGTCAGAAGTTCCGACGTCTGACAGAACTTCCGAGACCTGGCGGAACATCCGACACCCTGCAGTTACTAGAGATCTTCTACTACGGGAAACAAGAGATCTTCTAGGATATCAAAGACTAGTTACTAGAGAACTAATCTATCCAAAAAGATTCAACGGAAACCTCTTGTCTAAGGAGATCGGGCAAATTGCTCAAAAATACCTTTTTCAAGGGATTGATGAACACGAAGTTGAATCCAACGATTCCCACGGAAGTTCCGACGCTTGGTGAAGCCCTTGCACAGAGCCTCCGTGAAAATCCACAGTGAAAACCCAAAATCACCTTGGGAGCGCTAGGGTTTGGAGAGGAGATGAGAGAGGATGAAAAGATAAGAATGAAGGGGTAACTTCTCTTCACCCGGGGTTAAAACCCGCAGGCTGGCGGAAGTTCCGACAAGCGTCGGATGTTCCGTCAATTGACGGATGTTCCGACGTCTGGCGGAAGTTCCGCTAGAAAGTTTCTGGAACTTCTAAAGAGAGGAAACGAAACAGCGACGGATGTTCCGACGGATGTCGGATGTTCCGCCAGAGACAAGAATAGATGTTGAACTTAGAGGATTGTTTTCACTTGTGGATAGCTATCAAACAATCAAGGTGAACTATATCCACTTGTGTCACAATATGATCAAAAGATCAAGAAGTAAATCCCTTTAAAAACAAAAAACACACACAAGTTTTGAAGAAATTTAGCTTTAAAGCAACTATCCTATACCACAAAGATGTCCAACAAGTCAATCCACATTACTAGAATCTATGATATTCAGCTCACTCCTAAGTTCACAAAAGCGTTTCACATCTAGTGGCTTGGTAAAAATATCGGCCAGCTGTTTGTCGGTTCTCACATACCCAATCTCGATATCTCCTTTGATAGTATGATCTCTCAAGAAGTGGTACCGGATGTCTACATGCTTAGTTCTATTGTGATCAACGAGATTATTTGCTATGGCTATGGCACTCTCATTGTCACATAGGAGAGGAACTTTGCTCATAATGTATCCAAAGTCCTTAAGAGTTTGTCGCATCCAAAGTAATTGTGCACAACAACTACCGGCTGCAACATACTCCGATTCGGCGGTGGAAAGGGCAACGGAATTTTGTTTCTTGGATGACCATGATACTAGGGACCTACCCAAGAATTGGCAAGTCCCGGATGTGCTTTTCCTATCCACCTTACATCCGGCGTAGTCGGCATCGGAATAGCCAACTAACTTGAATTTGGAGCCCTTTGGATACCAAAGCCCTAGGTTAGGTGTGTGAACCAAATATCGCAAGATTCTTTTAACGGCCACCATGTGGCTCTCCTTGGGACCGGATTGAAATCTTGCACACAAGCACACACTAAGCATAATATCGGGCCTAGATGCACAAAGATAAAGTAATGAACCAATCATAGAACGATATACCTTTTGATCCACGGGCACGCCTTTTGGATCAAGATCAAGATGTCCACTAGTTTGCATTGGGGTTTTGATGGGTTTGGCTTTGTCCATGTCAAACTTCTTGAGCATATCTTGAGTGTACTTGGCTTGACATATGAACGTGCCTTCTTGGAGTTGCTTGACTTGAAAACCTAGAAAAAACTTCAACTCCCCCATCATGGACATCTCAAACTTCTTGATCATGATCTTACTAAAAACTTCACAAAATTCTTGGTTAGTAGAGCCAAATATAATGTCATCGACATATACTTGGCACACAAAGATATCATTATCAATTTGCTTTGTAAAGAGCGTAGGATCAACTTTGCCAACAACAAATTGATTTTCAACAAGATATCCCTTAAGGCATTCATACCATGCTCTAGGTGCTTGTTTTAGCCCATAGAGCGCCTTATGGAGTTTGTAAACATGGTTAGGATACTTTGGGTCTTCAAACCCCGGTGGTTGCTCCACATACACTTCCTCACTAATTGGCCCATTGAGGAATGCACTTTTCACGTCCATTTATTGTAGCTTAAAACCATGGTGAGTAGCAAAGGCAAGTAATATACGAATTGACTCAAGCCTAGCTACGGGAGCAAAAGTTTCACCAAAATTCAAACCTTGCACTTGTGAATACCCTTGTGCAACAAGTCTTGCTTTGTTTCTTGTCACAACACCATGCTCATCTTGTTTATTGCAAAACACCCATTTGGTGCCCACAACATTTTGCTTTGGTCTCTCCACCAACTTCCACACTTTGTTTCTCTCAAATTGGTTCAACTCCTCTTGCATGGCCATCACCCAATCCGGATCCTCGAGTGCATCTTCTACTCTAAGTGGCTCCATAGAAGACACAAAAGAGTAATGTTCACAAAAATTTGCAACTCGAGTTCTAGTAGTTACCCCTTTTTCAGTGTTACCGATGATGTTCTCGACGGGGTGATCTCTTTGTACACTTTGACGCACTCTTGGATGTGGCACTCTTTCTTCATTTTCTTCTCCTTCTTCCTGTTGGTATTTCTTACGTCACAGATAAATCCGCAAGCACACGGAATACCGTTGTAGCACTTCACCCGGGAGTATTCCAAGGTATCGTATTTGTTTTCCCCAAGGAACGGAGTTATTCTACCGCAGGGCAAGTTTTACCCAAGGACAACCAAGACAACTAGCAGCCTAGGATTGAGAGGGCGATTATTATCTAGATATTTCTAAGGTTAGACGAACTCAGGTTCTACTCGTCTACTTCGAGCACCGGCTTAGGCTTTGGTCTGCCAAGCCCCTCCGGCTAAGGCTCATACAACCTTGATCAAGAAGTGCATGTGTGGATGGATGTGTGGATGTTTATATGTGACGACTCCTTTATTGGTTTTTACCTCTCTTTGTTTTATATTTCCGAGACATGGCTATCATTTTTCTTTCTTTTCTTTTCTTTATCAATATGAAGTACCCAAGAGTATGAAAGCAGCTTGCCTCGTCTTAGTTGCTAGCATCATCCCATGCGTGTTCTTTCTTGTTACATACACGTGACAAACATCGTACGCGTCGTCTTATGTTCAACCAAAGCCCGCCCACACAGGTATCGGATTCCAAGTTTCCACCAGAGTAAAGTGCACAAGTGGTTTCTAATTTTTCTGACTACATGTTGCTCAGGCCTATTTATAAAATAGGAAAAAATGCAAAAAAAAAAAAAAACACCTACATATGGGAGAGGAGGGGGGGGGGGGTGTCATATAACCATCTACAAAAAAAATTGTTTCAGTCTTCCCCCTACAAGTGTCTACTTGTTTTTCATATTCTCCTCTGATAGTTTTGACTGGATGATATGATGGTTCTTTGGCCTCAGATAACTTTAGATGCTCCATTATAGTGTAGTAATCTGATGTTACACAATCAAAATTTACCATACTATCATAAATGATCTTCAAACTTAGCTGCGACATTACGAACAAAATAGGGAAAATTTAACCTGTGTCAACATCTATGTATGATACTTATACAATATCAAAAAGTAGTGAGGTATGATAGATCATCCGAAGAGATCATACAAGAGCCACGTCGCTCGGTCTTAAGAGGGAATATGAAAACTCATGGGCACTTGCAGGAGGAGATTGACAAAATTTTGTAGGTGTGTATATAAACCCCCCCCCCCCCCCCTAACTAAATTTTTTCGAAAGTTGACATGGCACATACAATGTAAAAAGGTGATGCACACAGTTGTCTTAGACTTGTGAAACCAGAGTATTACTAGGTTATCAGTCTTCCCGCAACTAAAAAAATTATGGTAAAGATACTCATTCTTTCTGCTAAAAATGCAAACTTAAATTGGGTCAACTCTCAATTTTTTTTTGACCGAAGGTCAACTCTCAATTTTAGTACGAGTATGTTACGTACTCCTTTGAAAAGAAACAAAATTCTATTGCCAGGTGCAACATGCATGTGCCTATTGGGAAAGAGTAATGAGGGTGAGACATATGAAATCTAAAATCTGATAATTATTTACATTTTTCAAATTATATGCAAAATTCTGGTTTGTGATATGAACATGCTAAAAGCTAAAAGGTTTAAGAGTGATGTTGCCATCAATATAATACAACTAGTATGATTGCCCGCGCATTTGCGCGGCTAGATTTACTACACTATTTATTTTTTATATTATTGTTGAAGTTTAATATAACTTGTTATTATTATTATTATTTATTTTATATTCTATATTTATAAATAGTAGAAATAGATCAGAGAATTTCTCACAACCCTTCAATATGAGTGTGAGATGAGTCATCATTTATCTTAGATTGTGTGCCTTAGCTATAAACCCATCGTATTTGATTGTTTATAAGTGAGGTGGGTTCAGACTTCCAATGCTAAACAACTAACATATGTTGAATGTTTTATAAGTGAGGTGGGTTCAGACTTCCCATGCTAAACAACTAACATATGTCATGTACCGAAAAAGAAAGTTTCCACTACAAATAAATCTTTTGAAAAAACATATCATGCAAAAAGAAGAGAATATGCCATGCTAGCTAGACATACGGCAATGTATATTTTATAACAATGTATTTAGAAATAGAAACTAAGTGTATTTTGGATAATTTTATTAGTTTAAAATTTAGCTATTTTGGAATCATATTGGTACAGTTAGGGGTGGCTAACGAGCCAGCTCGGCTCATTAAGGCTCGGCTTGTTAAAGCTCGTTCTGATAACGAGCCGAGCCGGCTCGGCCCATTAAGACTAACGAGCTAAAATTGAAGCTCGGCTCGGCTCATTATAAAAATCGAGCCGGCTCATTAGGCTCACGAGCCAAGTGTAATAAAACTTTGATGACAAAAACATAGGTAATTTTAAGTTTTTTTTAATGATTAGCATGTGTTAACAATACAAAAATCATAATATAAAACAATATTGTAGAAAAATATCAATCTAAGTCAACATAGGTAGAAATAAATCAAATAAAAAACATGATCCAACATTAAACATGATTTTCTTTATCTATAGTGAACTTGGTTTATTTATGCGATGATAAATTGAGCTTCTCAACATAAAAAAACTACCATCTTATTAGAGAATTAAAGTTGATATTTCTATATAATCGAGCCTATCGAGCTAACGAACTGTTCGCGAGCAGCTCACGAGCTGGCTCGTTAACAAACGAGCTAGGATAGAGGCTCGGCTTGGTTCATTAAGAAGACCGAGCCGAGCCGAGCCGAGCTAAAACTATGATCGAGCCGAGCTGGCTCGCGAGCTTCGAGCTTTTTTGCCAGCCCTAGGTACAGTAGGTCATTTAGAAATAAGACTTAGTGATAGTTTTAGCTATTTATTATCATCAAAAAAAAAAAATTTGACTTATAATGTCATTGCAGGTAATTTAGAAATAAGTGTGAAGGATATTTTCAGCTTTTTTTATTATTTCAAATTTAGCTATTTTTTGACTCATAAGCATGGTGGGTTAGGGTAATTTAGAAATAGATGCGAGGGGTATTTTGGCTATTTTTAATTATTCCGAATTTAGCTATTTTATAAATATTTATATGGGGTTTTGTGAGAAATTTTTCATAATGGCAGTGGTGGGTAATTTTCTCTTCTTATTTTCTTGGATTAACGTAGGAATTTCTAGTATTTTAGAGCGAACGTGGTGGCTTCTTTTTGTCGTCAATTATATATATAATAGATTGCATGCAGTACCTCTCCAGTTCATAAGTGTCATGTCGACTCGGTTTGAACAAGTTGAACCATCAATATGACACAACCGAATAAGTTTAGAATTGTGGTTGCAACATTTTGTAACTAGAAAGATCTTAGTGACACGGGCTGACAAATTTAACGACGCCATTTCAGCAGAACCGGCCTGGAAGGGGCAAGTGGAGCGGCCACTTTAGGCTCTATAACTAAACTTTTTCGAAAGCTGACATGGCACATACAACGTAAAAAGGTGATGCACACAGTTGTCTTAGCCTTGTGAAACCAGAGTATTACTAGGTTATCAGTCTTCCCGCAACTAAAAAAATTATGGCAAAGATACTCATTCTTTCACTGCTAAAAATGCAAACTTAAATTGGGTCAACTCTCAATTTTAGTACGAGTATGTTACGTACTCCTTTGAAAAGAAACAAAAGTTCTATTGCCATGCATGTGCCTATTGGGAAAGAGTAATGAGGGTGAGTACATATGAAATCTAAAATCTGATAATTATTTACATTTTTCAAATTATATGCAAAATTCTGGTTTGCGATATGAACATGCTAAAAGCTAAAAGGTTTAAGGGTGCTGTTGCCATCAATATAATACAGTTGCATGCAATACCTCTCCAGTTCAAGTGCCATGTCGACTCGGTTTGAGCAAGTTGAACCGTCAATGTGACACAACCGAATAAGTTTAGAATTGTCATTCCAACATTTTGTAACTTGAAAGATCTTAGTGACACGGCCTGACAAATTAACGACGCCGTTTCAGCAGGACCGGCCTGGAAGGGGCAAGTGGAGCGGCCACTCTAGGCTCTAGAATCCTTGGGTGATGCCATGCCAGCAACTAGGTAAGTTGCTTTGATTTCAAATACATACTCTCAATCTGATTGGCACCAATAGTACATACAATAGAGAAAGGACAAATTATATCCGGGCGAACGGAGTTATACATGCAAGTTCAACGATTATAAACGTACAAAGGTACATGAACCGACTAATTAGTTCATTAGTTGTGCGGTATCGGCGCGCTGCCGGCGCGGCGATGCGTGTCTGGAGGAGGATCCACGTACCCGTAGTCTTGCTCCTCCTCCTCCGCCGCCCCCTCCGCAGCGCCTAGCAGATCACGGTTGCCGCTCATGACGTCGACGCCGGCGAAGTCGTACTCCACGCGACCTCTCCGAGACACGCCGAGCACCGGCGCCGGCGCGGCTGGCCGTGGCCTTCCATGCCCGTCGTCGTCGCTGCCGGCCGTGCACAGGCCGATCGCCAGCACCAGCGCCACCGCGGTCGACGCTGCCGCCGCAACCATCAGCAGCCGCGACGTCAACGCCGACGACGACCGCATGATCGTTCGTGTCTACATGTAACCGGCACCGGACGGCCAAAGGCTGCACGGCGAGCTCACAGCACAAGAGCAACAAGATGGAGGTCTGTGTATGTACACCATCTGTAACGAGAGCGAACGATTACTGGTTATTAGCAGCTAAGCCGGTGTCATGGGAATGGCGTGGTGCATCTAAGCCCGCCGAAATATAGGAAGCCCCAACGGTGTGTGCCAAGAGGCTGTTACTTGACCCCGGCAAATACGGCTACCTGCGGCATATGCTTGAGCCATTTGCTTTGCTCCAAATCGAGGCATCATCAGACGATGCGTACAGGTTTGGACTCGCCTCTTTGCTGCCTATATCATCATGATCGTCGGCCCTAAAGATCCAAACGTCACGTTCCTGCAACTGATGATTTTCCGGTCACCAATAAATCTCTACGTACCGTCGCCATTTCGGCTATAGTGGTGCTCAAATCTTCCTCGCGCAATTTATAAATCATAATGCACAAAAGTCAACAACGTACGGTGTATTGTTGACATCTAAAGATAGTACATGGACTTTTCTTTTCTTTTTTTTTAAGAAAATGCATCCTCTTTTTAAAAATTGGTTGTTACACCTTCCAAAAAAACGTCACGTCCAAGCAAGGGACAGGGTAGTCTTTTAGGCAAGCGCAGGCAAAAATCCCTAATGATTTTGCCTTGCCTTGTCAAATTGAGCATATCCCAATATAGTAGTTTCCTACATGTATCTGATCAAATGATGAGAGTAAAAAAAATAGTATAATTCTCAACCACAGATTTTATATTCGGATATTATGGTTATATTATTTCATAAAACCTCACCCTCAAAAAAAAAGAACTATAAATTATATGTGATTGTCATAACTCACTAGCCTTGACTGCTGTCAACTTACTCATTTCCTTTTGAGATAAAAAAAAAAACTTACTCATTTCCTTTCTGAAATATATGACGTTTAGAACAACGAAGCCATCCTAAACATCATGTATTGAAGAACGGTGATTTCATCCCACAACTGCGACAAATTATTGGGATTTTATTTGCCAAAAAAAATGACATGTCGAAATGGCAGAAATAAGTATTGCTTTGATTTGATTGCTTATTTGTTATTGCCAATATTTTTTACATGATGTTTCAAGGTTTTGTTTTTGCCTTTTAGTTCTATATCAAGGCATGTTAAGTTATTTTAATATAGAAATGCAAAGCACATAAGAGTCAGTTTCGTGGAGAAGCAAACAAATTACAAATATTGTTATAGGTGAGGTACTCAGGTGTAAAACTAAGATTGTAAGCGAAGTCAGAGGGGGCCACCCCGGTCAGTCAGCCGTCGTCGTCCTCCTCTTCTTTGTTCTCTCCCGGAGAGTCGGAGGCGCAGTGTTCCTCACGCTGCCGGCTCCGCCTCCTGTGCCATCCCGACGAGGTAACTCAAGCCTCACCTAACACCATCTCTCCCTCCCCCGTTCCATTCATTCGTCTCTTGCAGTTCAGCTCCTAATCTTCGCGAGTTCTCTGATCCCCTCGGCCTCTTCGACTCGCCGAGTGGATCTCTCACCCTCCCGAAGCGGGATTCCCGTGACTGAGAGGATTCTACAGGTAGATGGTCAGTTCCGAAGGTTTGGTTCTAGGTTTAGCAATAGGAGCCCGTGGTGCAGTTTGTTCCCCAATCTGGAGATGCATTGTATCCCTAGTGACGGCCTGAGGGGACAATGGTTGGCTCGTTAAGTTGACCGGTAGTTTGTCCTCAGCTGGCGAAATGCGTGATTTTTGTATCTGAAATATCTTGGATGTTGATAGCAAAACCTGAAACTTAGATTCTTCGGAAGTTAAGTTGTTACTCTGCTTTTGTGAACCAATTTAACAGTTGAAAGAGCTTCTTTTTTTTTTGGTCATGTTCTGTTTAGACTTGGTTTTTCTATTTTTATCACCAGCAGAGATGAGTGATTAAATTTAGTCCGTATCCTATATCGTATCAGACTTTCCGTGATAATGTTGTGATATATGAAGACATTGAAATGCTGTCAATTAACATATGCTTCATTTTTGTTTGCTCATTTCAGATGGAGGATGGTATATCTACTTATACTGTCGATGAGGCACTTGTGTCCATGGGGTTTGGGAAGTTCCAAGCATTTGTGCTTGCATATTCTGGGATGGCCAAAATCTCTGAAGCAATGGAGATGATGCTTTTGTCATTTGTCGGTCAATCAGTTCAAACTGAGTGGGAGCTTTCTGCGCAGGCAGAGAGTCTCATAACGAGTGTTGTCTTTGTAGGGATGCTTGTGGGAGCATATGCTTGGGGCATAGTTTCAGATAACCATGGGAGAAGGCAGGTTCTTCCTCACTTGTTCTTTCTGCTGGCTACTGGATTTTACTTACGAGTGTTCTGATTTTAACAAATACAATCTTTTCAATGGTAATTGAGTATTGCACGCCGTCCCATGTGAATAAGACAGCTATGCATTGATCGTTGACTTAAATGATTTTGGTGTAAGCTTAAGTGTGACTATGGCATGAAAACACAATTCTTAACTTGACACGCTTTAGTTTTTCACTTTAGAAGTTGGGGAAACAAAGTTGGTAAATTCTGTTTCAACCAGCTATTTTGTTGTAAGGTTTAGTTTTTCAACTTAGAAGTTGGGTAAAGCATGAGCCAAGTGTATTTTTCTGTTTCAAGACGTAGATAATTAGATTTACTGCTAGTTACAAATGTCCATTTTGTTTCTCATATTATATTACTCTAAAAGATGTTTCAGTTTATGTTGCGCCAAAATCTCGTTTTGCATCATTTAAGTGTTTTTCACTGATTCCAGCACCTTTGTGCTTCTTCAGGGTTGGGTTCAACTTCACAGCTCTTGTAACTGGTGGGGCTGGTCTTCTCAGCGCTTTTGCCCCAAATTACTTGTCATTGATTGCTCTGAGGTTTATGGTTGGTGTCGGACTGGGTGGTGGACCAGTTCTAGGTTCTTGGTTTCTAGAATTCATCCCTGCTCCTAGCCGAGGAACTTGGATGGTTATGTTCTCGGCATTTTGGACCATTGGCACCATAATGGAAGCTTCACTTGCGTGGGTAATCAATATATTTAGCACAATTTATAAAAATATTACCAAAATGCTTTCTATACTACTTGTTTGAGAGATATTTTCAATTGGCTAAGCAGAACTAATAACAAATCTACAGTGCATATCACATTCTAGGTTCTAACATAGTATGCACACATTCCAGAGATGCACCTTTGAGTCATGATTATGATATAACACCGAATCCAGTAGAGCAGCAGATCATTTCTTCTTCTTTTTTCCTTTTTTTTATTTTCGAGGAAACTACACTGGTGGAGCACCCCACATTTTCCTTTATAATTTTTAGCCCGCTCATGGGCCTTCTCAAATCATTTGTAAAGTTTATTAAATTAATTAATCAGGTTCTGATGCTAAGATCCGTCACTTGGATTTCCAAGTTTGATCTATAAAGCTGTACATAACAATATTACCGAACTATGTTGGCAAGTGTTCAAAACTTAATATGATACATGTTCATCCATAGTATTTCTGAAATGTGCATGTACATTTGTAGTCACTCATCTGCTTAATTTTGCAGGCTGTCATGCCAGCTTTTGGTTGGAGGTGGCTTCTGGCACTCTCATCATTACCGTCGTTTGCTTTACTACTCTTCTATCCTGTGACAATGGAGTCACCAAGATACCTATGCATGAAGGGTAGAACAGCTGATGCAGTTCATGTTTTAGAAACAATGGCGCGAGTAAACCGTGTTTCTCTCCCTTCTGGTCGACTTGTCTCAAGCCATCGAACAGAGGAGCTTCATGAGTTTGCAGATTCCTCAGAAACCTTACAGTTGATGTCAAGTAGGAAAACAAACGCTGCTGAACTTGATAGCAAAGCAGAGATTGGCGGGCTCAACGCCATCTGGAAACTTCTATCTCCAAACTTACTCAGATCAAGTCTTCTCCTTTGGGCTGTATTCCTTGGTCATGCCTTCTTGTACTATGGTCTCGTTCTGCTAACCTCAGAATTGAATCATGGAAACAGAATTTGTGGATCAGAGGGAGCAGAAATAATCCAGAAAACTCACATCAATGATGAAAATCTCTACAGAAATGTATTTATCACCAGTTTCGGCGGTATGTGTCTTTTCCCTATGTCCCTAAACTTCTTTAGGAACCGTGTCTTGGAAATTCACATTTGTGTCAACAATGGTGCAGAGATTCCTGGCCTTCTTCTGTCTGCTGCCATCGTGGATAAGATCGGGCGCAAGCTCTCAATGTCCTCTATGCTTTACATCAGTTGCATGTGCATAGCTCCCCTCATGTTCCCCCAAACAGAAGCGCTGACAACCTTCTTCTTGTTTGGTGCACGGGTTTGCATATCTGCAAGTTTCACTGTCCTGCACATCTATGCCCCTGAGGTTTGCTCAAGTCTACACTTTTTCTACATGGATGTATCTATTGCCAAGCTTCTGAAGTTCACTGCCCTCTTATGTGATGTTCCCCGCAGATATACCCAACTGCAGTCAGGGCCACTGGTGTTGGGTTTGCAAGCTCGATTGCTCGCTTTGGCGGGATCTTGTGCCCCCTTGTGGCTGTTGGTATGGTGCACGCCTGCCACCAGACGGCGGCCATCCTGATTTTCATCACGGTGATGCTGGCCTCGGGTGTTGCTGTGTCGTACTTCCCTCTTGAGACAAGTGGCCGGAAATTGAGCGACCACATTGCCGCATAGAGCTGACGAATTTTGTGACTTGCACGAGATACACAATACAGAACCAAAGGCCCAAAAGCCATTCATTCGTTTCTCCAGTTCTTGATAGGGGATAGAAAGAGATGAAAGGAGTAAATGTGGATTTGGGATTGTTATACTCTGATCAATAGATGTACACTGATGACTTGAGACATGTTTTTTTGTTATCTTGAGATATAAAGTAGTTGAGCTGTCAGTCATCTATAATAACAGAATGTCTTCCTGCAATCAACACGAGTTCCACTCAAAGAAAAAACACTTGAAAAAAAAAAGATTCCGTTGCCGGGACTCGAACCCGGGTCTCTCGGGTGAGAGCCGAGTATCCTAACCAGCTAGACTACAACGGAGGATGTCATAACGAAGGATAATAAATCTATTATTCACAAGATTCTCTTCTGATCATTGACTCGATTGGCTTCCCGCCACTCTCGCGGCTCCAATGGGCTGCACCCGCCTGCCTTCCTCCCATTTCTGTTTCCCACCCATCTCTTCCCCCTCCGTCTCCTAATTTTGGAAAGCCATTCCTTCCCACCACCGGCATGAGAGAGAGGAGGAGATGAGGTGAAGCGCGTGGGGGGTTTCCTGCATGCTCTCAGCGGAGACGCGCCGGTGCTCCCCTGGGCGCGGAATGGCTCGTCGACGGCGTCCACCGCTGCCACTGGCGCCGCCACTCGTCGGCCTGGCTGTCCTCCTATCTGTGGCGGCAACCACGGTGGCCAAGACCGACCAGCCTGACGGTGAGGGCTTGCTAGCTCTTGTACTCCTATCTATATATGCATCCTTCTTAATTCTGAATATTGTGCACTCTGTTAGTTCTTTTTTTCTTTTTTTTTGAGATCAAGCACTCTGTTGGTTCTTTGTTTCAGTTACTGCACTCAATGTGATGTTTAATAGTATGAACAAACCATCTAAGTTGTCTGGTTGGAAAGAAAGCGGTGGTGATCCTTGCGGTGACGACGACTCATGGAAGGGGATAGAATGCAGCGGCTCCTCTGTCACTGAAATGTACGTAATTGCCTTCAACATTTGCTTAAAGAACAATAGCTTGTTCAAAAGAAATTTCTTTTGTAGGGCTAATCATTTTGTTTTTGATCATTTGGCTTAGAGCAGTAATTTGTCGGGGCTTGGACTAAGTGGCACGCTAGGCTATCAGCTATCAAGCTTGAAATCAGTAACTAAATTGTGAGTTGCCCCTGTGTTTTCCTTCACCGATCATCGTAGTTATGTAACTTAGTTGAATTTTTCTTATTTTACGTAGTACAGTGATGTGAGCAAGAATAATCTCAACGGTGAGATTCCTTACCAGCTCCCACCTAACGTGGTTCAATTGTGAGTTTCTGATTTTCTTGTCAATTTATTATTCCAAGGCAATCTTTGTTTGAACGGTGATATTCTGATACTTCGCTGATGCAGAAATCTTTACGGGAATTCCTTCACCGGTGGAGTTCCTTATTCGATATCTCAAATGGTTGATCTGGAAACACTGTAGGCATCTCAGTTCACATCTCAATGCACTTAATTGTTTAATTTCTTCTACCTTAATAATATCTTGATTTTTTTTGCATTAATCACCGGAATTTCTATTTCATTGAAATACAGAAATCTTGGTAAAAATCGCTTAAATGGACAGTTGACGGATATGTTTTCACAGGTTCCAAAGCTCTCAACATTGTAAGTTAAGCAGCACTTTCTTGGTGATAATACTGTCATTTATATTGAGGTTGCCAATTTGTTTTTCTTTTATTGAAAATGGTGCCAAAATTTTACAAACGTATGAACTTGCTTTTGTTAGTTAGTTAATTTATATCCCAGTTTGTTGGCTCGTATGATTAACCTCAGCTTTGTCATCAGGGATCTCTCATTCAACCGCTTCTCGGGTAACCTACCCCAGAGTTTCCGCTACCTCATAAACCTCAAAACACTGTAAGGAATAGTGAACTTTATATATTGTAGTAGCTCAATGATACATTCTTTCAGATCTTGAAATGACCGAAACTCTTTTTAAAAAATGTCCAGTAATTTGGAGAGCAATCAATTCAGCGGTCATATAGATGTTCTTGCCAAACTTCCTCTCGAGGATTTGTAAGTATATCTCAAAGTAAACACTGCTTCAAAGTAAATTTTAGTATCACTGCATGGCATTACAAAATATTGAAGCCTGTGATTACCAACAACTGTGAAATGTTTTGCCAGTTTAGGCATGCAATGGGCACTCTGTTGCCTATTTACTGCTCATAAATACTGAAACAGTTACCATTCTAAGTACTAAGCTATAATAGTTCCCCCTTTTTGGTGAAGGAATTTGCAGGACAACAAATTTACTGGGTGGATCCCAAGTAAACTAAAAGACGTCGACAATCTTCAGTAAGTAGTAATTCCAGTCAATAAATCTTTTTTATTGATCTAATGAATTCTAACAGTCCTGAACATACTGTGAAGGATTGGAGGGAACTCTTGGTCTTCGGGGTCAGCTCCTCCTGGTATGGAGAAGGGCTCTTCAGCGGGAGGTTCTTCAGGCGGAGGGAATGTCAGTGGAATAACCGGTTTCGTTATTGGAGGAATAGTGATAGCTGTGCTTCTTGCAGCTCTGATTCTCTTATCTGTGTTGAAGAGAAACAAATCATCTCCTGTTTCATCTCATTACTATACGGACGAGTCAGGTCATAACCGGTCATCAACCCCACTAGTTGATGACTTCAAAGGTACTTATGATGATTTCTCTTCGCAAAGAAAATCATGCATTTCTATGTTGGACGTCAGTCATTAAACTGTGAATGTCAAGAATGCCTCCCCACTTGATGCTTTCCTTTTCAGGGATGAGAACAAACATCTTTAGACCACTATTAACAGTTCTCCTTGTTTTCATTTTTTAAGGTCACAAGGAATCTTCAACGATCAACATGAAGTCAATGGAGCAATCTTCATCAATAGGCAGTAGGACACCATCTGCAGTGCCTCGCAAGTCGATCAGTGACAATGAGTTTGAGAACAAACTAAACTATTCAAGGCGGAGCTCAGAGCCAATCAGCCTCATGACTTATGTGTCATCGGACCTGGAAGCAGCCACTGGCAACTTCCATAGTAGCAGACTACTAGGTCAGGGGACAATCGGTCAGGTTTACAAGGCAAAATATGCTGATGGACAGGTATCGCTCTTAGGCTGCCTTATTTCTTAATCCATTTTTTTCTCGTACATCTTAATGCACGTCAAAGAGACTCGTGTCTACAATTTCAACTTCAGTATACATCTTTACGAAAAATTTAAAATTTCATAAAGATACCATAACCAATAGACATCTACGATGTTCTTCAGCAAGCAACTCGGCAGTTTTCCAGAACAGCTCTAGTATCATTTAGCTGAACCGAACGTGATTATCTTTTATGAGGAAGTCTGGAGGGGAGACTCCTACCTAAGTTTCATTAAAATTAAATGGACTTTATTTACATAGCCAATAATACAATGAGTTCATTTACAAAACAGAACTTGACTATTCACTCTTATCAAGAGATCTTTAAGGGAACTGTTTAAAGAGGGTGTTCTGATCGTCTCTTATGAAAATTTTCAGGTGCTGGTAGTTAAGAAGTTTGATCCATTGAGCTTCTCAGGAAGCAGTGACTTCATGGATCTTGTGAATGGTATTTCCAAGCTGCGCCATGCAAATATCGCTGAGCTAGTTGGCTATTGCTCAGACCCTGGGCACTACATGCTGGTTTATGACTACCACATGAATGGATCCCTTTATGACTTCCTTCACTTATCAGACGACTACAGCAAGCCGTTAACCTGGGATACCCGAGTGCGGATCGCTCTTGGTACAGCCCGTGCTTTGGAGTAAGTTGACATAGGTTCACAATTTTTTGCACATCAATAGGTACGTAGGGGTATCTGAGTTCATAAGAAAAATGTTAAGGTTTTCATTTTATTCAGGTACCTACATGAAGTCTGCTCGCCGCCAGTGATCCACAAGAACATAAAAGCATCTAATGTGTTGCTTGATGCTGATCTTAACCCTCAACTCTCTGACTGCGGGTTTTCATACTTCTATGAGGTTTGCAGAATTTCACTTCTGACATTTCATGAACAAAGTGGGAATGTAAAAGCAACTATCTCATTTCTCTGCAGGATACAAATGAGAGCCTGGGACCAGGGTACAATCCTCCAGAGTGCACAAGATCATCAGGCTACGTGTTGAAGAGCGATGTCTACTGCTTTGGTGTTGTCATGCTTCAGTTATTGACCGGTCGGAAACCCTACGATAGGTAATTAAGAAAAATATAATCTGTTTCCACTTTGGATTGCGTATTTTGTGATTCCAGAACATGCAAAGCTTCAGCTTGCCTGTGGAACTTGTGGTTCACTGAAATTGATGTTTTCATATCCTGTGACTCCAGCTCAAAGCCTAGGATGGAGCAGTCGTTGGTCAACTATGTGACTCCACAGCTTCATGACATTGACGCATTGGGGGCACTGGCAGATCCAGCTCTGCGCGGCCTGTACCCGCCAAAAGCACTGTCCCGTTTCGCAGATGTCCTATCTCGTTGTGTTCAGGTGAGACTGAAATCTTTCAGCTACGACGCCAAAGGGCATGAACCACCTGGATGGTATGAATTACTCTGAACTTTGCTTGCTGGTAATGTTGCAGTCGGACCCAGAATTCCGGCCGTCCATGTCGGAGGTGGTGCAGTCGCTGCTCCAGTGCGTCCAGCGAGCTACCAGCAACAAGAGAATGGGCGGCCTCCGCAGCGTCTCCCAGAGGAGCGACGACTCCGATTGGTGATGGCATTGTAAAAACGAAGAGGCTTGCTCTAGTCATGCCATTGTAAAAACGAAGAGGCTTTACTAAACAATCTGGTTGCTCGAACAGTATGATAATAACCAAGTCGGTTAATCTAGAGAAGGTAAAAGGATAGTGTGTATTATCTCCTTGTAGCGAGTAGTGATATGGTAACTGTAGTACACTTCTCAGGAGCATTATTGTAATATATGGAAAGCATTTAAAATTCTGATGCCGTGCGCTGAAAGTAGAATGCAGGCACTAGAGTATTTACTGGTGTTTGATGATGATTCAGCAACATCTGTATGGTGCTGTCGTCAGGCATCGTTGATCAAACTTCAATTCTAAAGCTTATTTGCTACAAGCAAAATAGTAAATTGAAAACTCCAGACCCACAGTGTTGAAACATCTTCCATTGTCTGTCATGAAACCGACAAGCTTTAAACTAGCAAATTACAACTCTTCTAGTTTTCACACTAATCAAACTCATCAAACATTTGTAAAGCTGCAAGAAATTGAGCTCACTAAAACACTCCTAACATAATTAGATTCCATCGTTCTATGAAATATTTTACATTGCAGTAGCCATGATAGTTTCATTTCCCCTGTGCACTCTAGCTGAAATTTTTCTACAAGAGCAGAGCAGACGTGTCATATTATTTTGCAAACAGTATATGGACGTGTCAGAAATACAAGAAATTCAAATTGAGTGACAGACGAGGCCCTTCGGATCATTGTCAATGACACGTTGCTTACCTGCATGGGCCAACCTCAAAAACTTTGGTCAGCTTAAATGCAAGCTGTGCGATGGCGATCCTAATGGCTGGTTCTCTAGATCCACTTGTTGCAGCTTCCTCCAAAGAAGAAAGAAACTCCTTTTGTGCTCTCACAGATGAAAAAAGTTGAGTTGGCTTACAAATCATGCTTAAATCCACTAACTGGGCAACCAATAAAAAAAATGAGTTAGTTGCACAGACTTCTATCAGGCTCGGGAATTACTGTAGAACAAATTCTAGCAAGCTTACTTGTTGAAGCCATGGCAGTGCCAAGTTGAAGAACTTTTTGTTGAGAAACTGCCCAGCTATAACCCTTAAAAGTTCATTACCTGTCTCGCATGATAACTTCTCAAGAACTGGTCCAGTTCTATCCATTAAGTGAATAAGATTATCATAATCACCACAATTTAGGGTTTCCGCGTATGCAGACTCTATGCCATCAGCATTTTCAAACTCACCAGACTGATTAGGACATAATGCATTTTGTGCTTCAGTTTGCTCACAGGAACTGGTAACTGAAACTGGAAAAGTCCCCTTGACCCCTGTTGCTCGACTCCTCACTGAGCTTGGAGCATATCTGGCCAAGTTGCTCTCTGAGATCACTGGCTCAGACTTCCTAACTCTGTTGCGAGCATCATCCTTTAGGAATTCAGCCCCCTCTATAGTGCGCATGCTTGAGCCCTTAGAAGGTAGATCATGCAACCACTTCTTCTCATGTCTCAAATGTGAAATTGGTGGTGGCTTATATTTAGCATCCACAGATGATCTAGGTGTCGAAGTAGAAAGCCTGGGTGAAGAAGAGACGCTTTGATTCTTTATAAACTTGGAACCAGGAAGATGATACCGGCTTTCACTCTGAGTAATTGTATACACAGTCTTGTCAACAGCGTTCTCCAAATTATGTACCTTCAAATTTAGCACTGACATGTTCTCTGCCGAATGAGACATGAACTCCTAGAATACACCAAGGGTAAAGTAAGTATTTTAGAAAAGATGAGAAATTCACTTATTGACATCACATACATGGTTTTATACAGATATAGGAAGACGCATCATTTTTCTTACATGATGCAATAAGTGCATGATCCTTACTATTGATATGCATTGTTTTGTTTTATTTAAACTGGCAAGTGCATAGCTTGCAGAAAGCAAAATAAGATCTCAGGCAGTGTTCAACAAAATCAATAATCAAGAAGCTTAATATGATATTGCAGGACACTGTAAGGTTTAAGATGATTTTTACCACACCAATAAATATATATGATTATCACAAATCAGGTAAATATAGTCATATAGATATGAGTTAAGTCAACCAATATATTTCACAAGTTAAACATGAGCTAAGTTTACCTGCAACAAGTCAAACATGTTTGCTTGTCTCCTTTCCATTTCTTGAAGTTGGTTCCTAATATGGGTTAATTCATTCATGGTATTCAGACAACAACTATGTGTGCCATGTGCAGTGACATCTGTAACTGTTGAATCTGTGCTCTTAGTCTCTCGACCCCTTGGGCATCGCTCAGTAACTTGTGTGGATGCACAATCTTCAGTGCATTCCTGAGCCGCGGTGACATGCTTTGTCTCACAACTCCTGCTGGCTACTTCTGACACAGAAGAGCATTCTTGTTTATCATCCATGATATCATAGTCAAACTTACTGTCTTCATCCACCAATCTGTATGCTCCCTTTGCGCAATCTTTACTGGACTCCTTTTCATCAGTATCAACCAGTGGCATCATATTCTGCTTTGGAACTGATACCTCAACGTGCCAACCACCAGACTTCATCCGTTGCTGATTTGCAGCATTGTTTCGGCTTATTTTGTTGATAGACAAAGGAGACCTCCTCATTGCTGAATTGACAGAACTGCCACTGATAACAGATACAGAAGGGCCATGATCTAATCTCCTAAAAGAGGTATCTCTTGATGCACCGTCATGTATACTTCTGGCATCTTGATGGTCACTGAAGAAGTTCTCTGAGAAGAAATAAAAGACCATATAAACTGATTATGTGACTGCAGATATATGTTTCCTGAAAGGTAGGTACAAGTCGTGCAGAGGACATGTGAAAAGGGACAAACAATTTAGCCATAGGCTCTTTGTTAGACAGCAGCATTATGCTATGCTTTTGTCACAAATCATACGAAGTCATTAATAGTGTTATGGTTGATGTCAATGACCATTAAGCTCAGATCTCCACAGATAAAACATAACCGGGTTCTTTGTTTTTGAGAGAGAGAGAGGTCAACATATTGAGGTAAACTGAACAAATATGTATATTAACTTTTAGTATCCAACTGATAAGGAATTAATGTTTACGGACATGGAAACAGCAAATTGTAACGCATTCTGCTTCAGAAAGAACAAAGAAGTGTTGTTTCTCTTTCACTCAGATTATTAAATTCTGGTTGAAAGAATAGCATAGGTACCTTTTGTGGATGATCCAGCTTCTGAAGGTTCAGGAGTATGAGACCCTGGAATCGCTTTCCACAATTGAATGGCATGGTTAATTGCATCGCGCACTGGTTTTACCTATCATAGGAGGCAACAAATAAGTACATGATGAGCAAAATATGTTACAGCATCATTTCCAATGGTACACTGACCTTATCGAATTTACAACGCTCAAGGGAGCGCAAACACGATGTTCTGAAAGTGGCAACCAAATATCCAGAATTGACTGCAATGCTAGAAAGAGCTTGAGAGGCAGCCTTCCTTGTAGTCCAGTCACTACTCTTCAAGGCATCCATGATACTTGTTAGAGCTGATGATAATGACTGCTCTGTAGAAGCGCCTTCAGCCTAAAGAAATTGACACCACAACAGAATAAGATCAGTAGCACAAATTGTGAGATCTTAGTGATAATTACAAGCTGTAAAAGTAAGTTTAAGTCTTGATTGCTCCACTTCTTGAAAAATTCATAAATCTTGCTGTTTACGCCAACTAGAATTGAGAAAGGAAGAATGGTGTTTGACTTTGACTCAATAGGAAGGTTTACAATATTTCTATGACAAACAACCATCAAATAGTGAATATAGATTGTTACATGGAAGAATGTTTCTATCTCATGATACTAATAACTCGATGACAATTAGCAGCCACTTTATAGATGGACAAATCATGTGGAACAGCACAAGCAAATGAAGATGTTTTAAAGGGAAGAGCACAACCTGAACAATACTTCTGATCACTTCGATGACTGCAGGCTTAGCCATGAAGTGTGGATTCTTGAGCAGCTTAACAACACGGACAAGCATCTGAGGGAGAACAGGTCCAGGGAAGTAACTGCTTTCATCTATGACCTTGGCCAAGCACAATGCTGACCCAGCCTGAACATATCTATTCTGTTCACCCAATGACTCGAACAAGGGCCGCACCAATGCAACCATGGCAGCACCACCATCCCCATAACTTCTGGTACACATTGCAAGTGTACCGCAAGTGTCAACACACGCATCCCTGACAACCGAGTCGGTGTCCTTGAGGCGCTTAACAACACTGGACACCATTTTTCCCATGTGTGGTGCCAGTAGGTTGCCATGTAAGCGTGCCAGTGTGCCAATCACCTTAATGCACTCCTTCCGCACTGCACTTTTCTGATCAGCATCAGTGTCAATGACACAGGACAAGAAGGGGCCAATCATGTCAGGGGCCAGGGTATCCGCTGCCTTCTCGAGCTCATCCAGTCCGATCTGGTAAGTGTCTCGGTCAGCAATCTTGTTAAGAGCATGGACCAGCTTGTGCTTCAGCTCAAACGCAGCCTTGCCTTTGGAAGTAACCACACTGGACTTCATCATGGCTGTCTAATACTCTTGAAAGATACGGCTCCGAGAACAATTTAGCAGAGAGGTCACAGAAAATAGTACAAGGAGAGGTACAGTGCCTTCTCCCTCGGAAGAATGGAGATGGGGTTCCTTGCCGCTTCCCCACCCATTCCTTGCCTGATCTGTAGGCACAAAACACATATAAACTCAGTTGAGAAATCAGTTACATTTAAGAGAATGAGGAAACTTGTAATACTAGATCAACCAGGCTATCCACATAAGTATATTGTAGGATGGAATTAATTAGTACTGATTGATCGTCCCTCATTTACAACAGGCCAAACATTTAGGATCCAATTTGTGCTTGTGTAACGGCTAAGGCTTAATCCCTGACATACCAACATCCAATTCAGAAATATACCAATGACAGAAATGATCCTAACAAATTACATTGGAGCGTTCAGTAAGAGGATTAAAATTTTGAACTCCGAGAACAATCAGGCTATCCCCATTAGGTGTGAGAGTATATGGTAGGATCAGCCGTTATGATAGTGTATAAATGGTTTGGAGTGATTGATTGCCAGATTTCTAATGCAGTTGCAATCAATCAATCCTACCATACATAAAGTGAAACATTAGCATCCAATTCGTACTTACAAAAGAGCCGAGGCTTAATTTTCGGTAAATCAACATCACCAATAGCTACATCGATTCAGAAATCTACCAAAACAGAAACCAGGCGAACGAAACCAAACGATACTTGAGATTTCAGCTCAGGAAGCATTCGCGGAGAGGCAGCACACGCCCGTATTTCACCCTCACACTCACCACACTGCACGAACTGCTCAACATATGAACAGCTAAACCCTAGCAGAATCCTAAGGACCGTTGAGCAACTCGCGCCCTCTCCTGGCCGGGGCAAAATCACAGGAACACGAACGCAACCCAAATATGCGGAGTATCAATTCCAACCAACCACTGCGTGGGAAGCAAATTTGGAACCGCCGCTCCCCATCTCGCCAAAGGGGGGGAAAATCGCAGAAAAACTAAAAATCACGCAGTGAAACCGAGCAACAGCAATGAACCAACAGCACGTACAGTGAGAGCAGCGGGAAATGCTCGGAGATCTCTCTTCGACTTCCGGAGCCCAGAGGGGCAAGCTTGGAATGGAAGCCTCACCCCTCCGCTCTTCCCTCTTCGAGTACTAGTACTAGAGATTTGAATTCCAAACTTACCTCGCGGTAACCGAGTAAATGGCAGCTGCTTTTCCCTAGTCTCTTCCTCCGCTGACCTCTCTCTGTCTCCGAGGCGGCGGTATCACCGGGGGACAGCTTCTGCCGTGCCACGCTGACGCATGGGTCCGAATGCTCCAGCGGCCCACTGGCATTGAGTTAAATGTGAGAAGTTAGTTAGAGGAACGGTGAGTGGAGCCATAAAGGCAATCGAGGCGTGGGCTCGCTGCAGCTTTCGCGCTTTGAGGCGCCGGGATTCGAATTTCCTCGCCTGACGTGTGGGACATCTCCTCTCGGACCCACGGGTTAGTGACCGCACCCGGAGATACCCTCCGCGTGTTTGAATCCTCCCACTACAGGACAGATACGGGAGCGTGGTGTCGTGCGCGGACGGGAAGAGCCCACACGCAAGAGACACATTTTCGAACTGACCCATCCGAATCGGGTAGTTGCGGGTAGATGGCAACGGGCTCGACAAAGGCTGACATGGGCCCATGGCGTCATATCTTGGTCACATGCCAGCCCACCCCAATCGCAACCCGAAATTCAAAAGTTTAACCACAAGTCCAATTTGCTGCTGATTTCACTGGACTACTCTATGTTGAGGGCCGTTTTAGAACAAACAACAAAACTCAGAATTTTATAGATTCCAAACTTTCATATATGGCTTTTGCAATAAAGCACATTTTGAAATGCACGTAGCTTTGAGATACATAGGAGTTGAATTTAACATGAGGTACTACCGCTATTCAGAAAATCCAATGTGTTTGTTGTGCTGCATCCAAATGTTTTATTAAAAAATTATATATTTTTGAATATTTATTGCAAATGCCAACAACAACCAGCTCGTGTTCTTATACGTGCACCCGAAGATAAACTCGTCCAATAGATGTGTACATCTACAATAATGGCATGCAAAGACTGTCATGTAAATTTGAGGCTCCAATTCTTGACACCAACTTCAGCATTGGTTTTTAAATCTCAGCCTCCATTCTAATCTGACATGCGAGTTTCATTTATCCTTGACATGTCCCTCAACCTTATCCTCTCCTACTCCTTCTCTGTCCACGAAGCTCTCTCCCTCCTCTCTCTATGGTGGCGGCAGCTAAGCACGATCTGAAAACAAGCACATACATGGTGGCTCCGATCTGCGACCATGACAGGGAAAGAAACGAAGGGAAGCGACACAACAGTCCTGACATCGAGGCGGCGGCGAGGGCCCGGAACGGGTGCGCGGGAGGTGGAGAGAGTGTGTGAGAGCAGAGAATCATGTGAGCCCACACCAGTTATAGTTTAGAACATAACATAATGGTATGAAAATAAGTGCAGAAATTTGAGCACCTCAACAAATAAAAAGACTATATAGAGTTTTTTGCTCCAGCCTTTAAATATAAGATTTCTGTTTAAGGGCTATTCTATATATGCTCTAACACGTCTTCTAGATAATAGCCTCCTGAAAAGTGGCTAAAGATTTTCATAGGACATGCAAACGAGCTATATTAGCGATTTAATCAGGGGATTCTGGATTTGAGGTGCTTTGTGGTGTGCTGGGACTATACGGTATTGTAAGATGTGGCTATATCGGTGGTGGGCTGCAGTGCGGCAATAACGGTGGTGACAGTGAAGCTGTGGGTAGGCAAGCTAGTCCGACCACGGGGATGGAGGAAGGCATAAGCACTCGACGTCTCGAAAGAAATGTTGCAAATAGAGGGCTATAGATTTTAGCGGAGTGCTATCAAAAAAGTCGATAACGGTTTGTAAAAATAAAGCAAAATTTTGGCCTAAACATTAGTAAATTCGTCAATTTTAGCCCACATTGCATAAATGCATGTCCTTGTCCAAACATACCATCATTCTAGCATGTATTTGCCATCTTTTTTAACGAATAATAGTCCACATAATAAAAAAAGCAAACACTATATGGACTATGAACAAGAAAATTCATCACCGTTTGAGTTATGAAGGCATTACTTATGATTTATGAATACATAAGTTTATAACTCAAATATCTGCTTGACTTGTGCTGCTATTTAATTAACCCTATATTTAACGGTAACATTTATAATATCATCACGGCAATTATTTTAAAAAGTTGTTGCAAAACTATAACGGGCTATTTGCATCATTGAGAGAGGGAGACCAACATGGTCGGAGGTTAAAGATGATGAGCACTCCCTGGAAAAAAAAAGAGAAGACGATGATAAACATTAGCTATTGCATTCTGGATTAGAATCGGATGGCCGTTGCTCGTTGAATGAAAAAGAAAAGCCTGAATGTAATAAGAAAATTGAGTGAAAATCACCAAATTATGACAGGCAAACTAATATAATCTGATGATTTGTTCAAATCCAATTATTTTACTACTAGCATGGTCCCGGCCATTTTTTCTCCTCCATGGATAATGCACGCGCGAACGCTTCTACTTTCACCCTCGTCCAGTTTCCCCCCTCCGACCTCCGTGGTGGCCATGGCCACCGCCGCTCTCCCACTCCTCCATCCTCCCCTCCCCAAGCCCGCTCCTCTACCGCTCCACGCCCTCCCACCTGCCGCCCAACTCCTCCCCAAACCGCACCCTCTCCCCCTCCTCTCGTGCCGCCCCCGCTGCGGGCCCATCGCCGCCTATCCCTCCGCCACCCCCACGTCCGCCTCCGCCTCCGCCTCCGCCTCGCCCACCTATGACGCCCGCGAGGCCGAGGCCGCCGTTGCGGAGCTCCTCCGCGAGAACGGCGCATCCCCGGCCGACGCGGCCGCCATCGCCGCGCGCGCGCCGGCCTACGCCGCCATGCTCGCCGACGGCGTCCGCGAGCTGGACGAGCTCGGCCTCTGGGCGTCGTGGAGCTCCTCCGGCGCGGGGCGCGGCCGCGGTGGCGTCGTCGAGATGGAGATGGGGAGGCTCGGGTTCGGGAGGAAGGTGTACTACATGGGGAGGAGCAGGCGCGACCGCGGCGTGGTGCCGCTGCTCGAGAGCGTCGGGGTGCGGCTTTCGTCCGCCAAGATCATCGCGCCCTACGTCGCAGCCGCGGGCCTCCCCGTGCTGATTGAAAGGGTGAGAGATACTGCAATTTCGGATCAATTTGCTACTCTCAATGCATTGTTTATGCCAAAAACGTCATTTCACGTTTGTGTGCTTGTTGGTCAAACTATGGCATTTGTTACTCTGATCAATTGACAATTCAACCTTAGAGTCCGTTCCAACCTAGTCCAAGATCTCCTGTGTGTTTGGTTTAATAGTGAACAAAATTCAATCAAGCTAGTACTATTCTAAGGCATCATCATCCGCACTCATTAGAACTTTCCTTTGTCAAGAAATATTGCCCTTGTTGGACTAAATCTTGTTGGTTATATGTTTTTCAAGTGTGCGTGTGTGAATTATTTAGACGTGTTTAGGCAAAGACTTGAGTGCAGGATAATTAGCGTGTGTGTGCATGGCTTAGTGTCGATCTGTTGTATTGCGGCACGGAGTGCGTGCGTGATCAGCGGAGCCAGCAGATTAGTGTGTGCGTGCATGCAGGGATTAGTGATTGTGATCCTGCATGCACGCGTGATAGTGGAGCTGAATGCGTGGTCAGTTTGGCCGAGTCGTGCGGCCGAGCAAAGCGGAGGCGGGTGAGTGACGGCTACGGCAGTGCGTGGCTATTAAACCTGTGTATTCAGTTTGTTCAGTGCGGTGAGAGAAATACAGAGAAGTGCTTGTGTGTGTGCGTTGGTGTGCAGCGCAGAAAAAAGCCCGAGTCATCTTCTTCCTCATGCTCGTGTGTTCAAGAGTGCCTTGTGCCTTCGTGTGTGTTCCAACCAGAGAGAAAGAGAGAGCTGGGCCAACAGCCCTCAGCAGAAAGCTTATAGGCCTGCAAAAAGTACCTGTTCAAGTCTGTTTCTCATGTAAAGACATCACGATGTCTAGGATGCTTGTAGCCCATTGCATTGCCATCACACGAAGATACTGAAACAAATCAGCTTTAGAACACTAAAATAACAAAAATATTAAAATTCTGTACGCACATAACATCAGTAAGCTTTAATTCAGTATGCAGTATGTGTTTGAGTATGTGAGTCACCTTTATTCTCATTAGCGTTACTAATCGCAATAAAACTTCAATTTTTCCATATCATCGGACCAAACGAATTAATTCAATCATTTCAATAGTCAACATTGGAAATTTAGAATACTCGCAGCAAATTTTCATTAACTCTAGTCCATGGTGATTTAAATCTTTAGGATCACAGATTGTATGGTACTAATTATATCTTCTATAACAGTTGTGATAGTGTGTGGCGTTATCATATGTTTGCTATGTCACTGCACTCATTTCTTATTGTTTATTCAAATATAGGTGAAATTTTTGAAGGAAATGTTATTTTCAAGCTCTGGTTATGCAACGCTAATTGGAAGGAATGCTAAGCGTATGATGACACACTTATCAATACCTGCAGATGATGCACTCCAAAGTACCCTATCGTTGTTTGAAAAAGTAAGCTTCACCATCCTGATTATTGTTTCTCATGCCAGTTTCATTGCTCCGAATATCATCAGATTTTACATTTTCTCAAATCTGATCTCTCAGATGGAGGCTAGATATGGTGGTGTTAGCATGTTGGGACATGGAGATGTGTCATTTCCATATCTCATTGAATCATTTCCAATGCTGCTTCTCTGCACAGAGGATATTCATCTCAAACCATTAAGTGATTTTCTTGAGAGCATCGGAATTCCGAAGCCAAGGATTGCTTCAGTTTTGCTGTTATTTCCTCCTATAATTCTTTCAGACGTTGAAAGTGATATTAAGCCCAGGATTTATGAATGGGAGAAGGTATTTATGTTTGTGATGTCATTCGGAGATTGGTTTGTGTTTTCACTTGATTGTAAGCACCTTAAATCTGTGTTATGCCATTTCTGAATTGCCTAGGCTGGCATTGAACGAGAATATATTGGTACGATGTTATTGAAGTATCCATGGATCCTTTCGACAACTGTGATAGATAACTACAGGCAGATGCATTTGTTCTTCAATCGGAAAAAGGTAACTGGAAAAAAAAATCCTGCTATTAACTTTGGCTCAGATCCCTGTCATTTTACTTATCCTGTTCTTGTTACCGGGATTGGTAACTAGTAAGTAGTAAGTCAGTGTTTTTGCTTTCAGATTTCCGGAACAGTCCTTGATGTTGCTGTGAAAAGTTGGCCACATATTCTTGGGTGCTCCACAAGAAGAATGAATTCAATTCTGGAGCTGTTTGATGATCTGGGCATCAGTAAGAAAATGGTGGTTCCAGTTATTACATCAAGCCCACAGTTGTTGCTGAGAAAACGTAATGAGTTGCTGCAGGTGTGTAGCGATTCTTGTAGTTTCAGTTATGTATTTAACCTTTTCTAATATTTTTGTATGGTCACCATCATGTGTTGTCCATTATGCTTTAATAATGTACATTGAGTTTTACGACTTCACATCTTTTCTGAATAGATCACATTGAAACTTCCTAGGATAAAAATTTAGGATGTGGGCCCACGTGTGTGTTGACAGTGGCACATGAGCAATTATGCCAAATTACAATTGCGGGTAAGAAATTTATCCAGTTTAGGATTTATGGAGTATGAATACGGTGCTTAGCATCAATGCCTAATTCTTGTTGTATATCTGGAAGTGGAACTATATCCGTAGTAGGCTCGTTTATCCTAAATTAGGGCTAGTCGTCGGTCTTGACTCGAATTATTGCTCTTTTACACCTTCTATCCTCCAATAGCGGTCATGTCAGTACTAATTATTCTGTCTTGTATTTCAGACTGTGTTGTTTTTCATAGAAATGGGTTTTGATAAGAAAACAGTGGGCAAGATTTTATGCCGTTCACCAGAAATATATGCTTCAAATCTGGACAGTACCCTCAAGAAGAAAATCAAGTTTCTTATTGACTTTGGTGTTTCCAAGCAGCATCTTCCTCGCATCATTAGGAAGTACCCAGAGCTGTTATTATTGGATATAAATGATACACTGCTCCCCAGGTATGACTGCAAAATGCAATATTTAGTGTTACAAAATGTTATCAATCTGCAAAATTCTATTGCGATTATGTTACTACCATTGGGTCCCTACATTGATGGTTACACCCTTTGGACATAATACTTCTTTCTTGTAATCTTGGAGTGTCATTGTGGTCAATAGCATAATCTACTTGTCTAGTCTGTTTCTTGCTCCGGATGCTTAATTTCTGATTCATCATTTCGTTTGTGTACTATTTTCCTCGGTCTAACCGTGTGATTTTCAGTAGTCAAGTACGTTGACAAAATCTTATCACAAGTTTTTGATGGATGCGAATTTATCCCAATGTTTATACAGGATGAACTACCTACTGGAGGCAGGTTTGTCCCAGAAAGATGTGTGCTCAATGATGTTTAGATTTTCCCCACTTTTGGGGTACAGCATCGAGCTTGTTATGAAACCCAAGCTTGAATTTCTCTTAAGAACCATGAAGAAGCCGCTTAAGGCTATTGTTGAGTATCCAAGGTACTTCAGTTATTCACTGGAGGGAAGGATCAAGCCACGTTTTTTCATGCTTCAGAGTAGAGGCATAGAGTGCAGTCTGACAGAGATGTTTTCAAAGAACGACGAACATTTTGCTGCAGAATACCTGGGCATAGGCGAAATAATTGAGAAACCTTGACAATCAAGCTATGGTGGTTAATTTCTCGAGTTACATGAACCATGCAATGCACAACGCCTGAACCGTGCAATGCACATCTTTATGCTTCCACTGGGGAGGGTGTTTTTCAGATGAGATGGAAGGCCACTTCTGTGGTGGTTAATGGTAAGAAGTTAATACATTGCACATTAACAGTAACAAATAAAGATTGATGACTTATATTGTTAATTCACTCATCCTTTGGATTCTGCAGGAGCCAGTATGCATAGGCATGGTTCCAGTTCACCTTTCTCTGAATGTCGACAGGAATGAATAATCCTTGAGAAAGTATCTGGTCCACAACTCCACATAATCTCTCATGGAACTGAAGGCCTCTACGGCTCCACATGACCTTCTGCCTTGTGTGTACACGAATCTCGGCTGATGGCTGTCCCAAAGGTGGTGGTTAGTGCACTCAGTGACAGGGCATAGCTGGTTGTTATTCAGTATTTGGGAGTACACGACATGGTATGTATGCATATCCAGCTGCGCATTTGTGAGATATATAAACAACGGCATGGCCTCAATGACAAAGATTGCTTCCTGTTTTTGAAACTGCCTCCCGGTACTGGTGACATCGAAAAGGCATACAAGTGTACAAATCCTCTACAATGAAAGGTGTCGCATGTGATGAGTATGAATAGATGATGAAACCACTATTGGCATTGTTTGGATCAAATAATTCTTGTGAGTTGTAAGCCCTGGTAACTCTACGATGTTCATAGCTTGCATGAATTAGCGAGCAACAATGTAACGAGGCAGAGCATACTCTTCCCGGAACATACTTATAAGCATTGCTCGTTCTTGTACTGTTCATTTGCATGTTCCTTTGGTCTATCTACGGCCTCATGTAAAGCTCGAATGAACCAGCCCATGGTCCTGTAACTAGGCCTGCTAATGGGGTGAAACCCGCCCCGTACCCATCCCGCACCCAAATTCAGTCGGCAGATTTCTCAACCCCACCGAACCCTTCCAAATGTTGGCTTAAACCCCACCCAACCCCGCCCACCAGTTAAATAGCCCCAACCCAACCCGCAGTTTGGGTCAAACCCATGGAATTTCCATGGATTGAACCCGCCCAGCTGCAGGTGGGTTTGCGTTCATTTGCATGCGTTCTCGTTTTCGTTCGTTGGGTGGCTACTGCACACGTTGGGTGCTTCGTAGGATTTTTTTCGATGGTCAGACCCCCCCCCCCCCCCCCCCCCCCCTTCCTCTTCGCTCTTTGGCGTTGTAAAAAATCTGAAGCCGTTACACCATTGCTGACCGCTGCTACTTCTCTGCGTTATGTTCTGAGGAAGAAGAAAGCTCCAATGGTTATGGGCCAGGCCAGCAGGCAATTGGGCCACTCTGGACGGTAGAATGCGCACCCAAGCAGCAATGTTTTTTTTTTAAAAAAAAACTAACTTAGGCTCAGGTACGTACACAGAATAATATGTCATCATCATTTTGTAACGTTGCTAATACACAGCCTGATGTACACATAATATCATCATAATTGTTAGGAAATATAGATAGAAATAAAGTTGCCATGGAATAACAACGGCGTAGTACAAATGACTAGCTCTCAAATAGAAACATGAGCACAGACGGGCAACTGATTCATTTGTAACAATGCAAAGTTACTAACATAGTACCGCTGTTCAAAATATGATACAAGGTTTAGCAATACTAATTAAAGAATACACACTGATAGTGAATAAACCGGCCTGTAAGTACAGATTGTCATGAACGAAAAAAAGATACATGTTGCAAATTCAGTTTGTCAAGCATAAGTTACAGGACAAATGGCTTGAGATGGCTTGCGAAGAGGTTGTCCGAAGTGCAGCTCAACAATGAGTTATTAAGAGGACACCACTAGCCTGCTACTATACATATGCTTCACAGAAGTGGTTATCTGAAGTGCAACAATCATCCAAGTATCCCAACTTCGCATAAGCTGAATTCACATGGTAACAAGTGACAACATGAGATAGGCAGGAGCAAGTCATTTGTACAAATCCTGTCGATCTGCACAAATCAAAATACAAGAGTTGATATGAGGGATTGCTAACTGAAACTGATTTCTAAAATAGAAAATTCTGAATTTGAAAGCAAGTGACCAACAGCAGTCCAACAAGTTGATGAATTTTTCAGAACTGAAACGGCCCAACATTTTTAGAATTGATGAAATTTTCAGAACTGAAACACCTCAAACAAAAGGTTCCAATCATGAAGTGCTAATTACTGATTATCATGAAGTGCTAATTCCAAGCATGTTGGAATTACTATAAAATTCAAGTGACTCACGGTCTGGAACTAAAAGCAAGTTCTACAGTACCAATACTAAGCATATTGTATAGTAAGCAGGATAAAAGCAAAAATTATGCTAACCTTCAATGTTTGGAAATCCATAGTGCCAATCTTTGCCACAAACCAGTGCTTCGAGTGTCTCAGGTGTCATTGAGCTTCTAGTGTCCCCAAGAAGTCAACCACCCAAGCTAAACGCAGACTCTGAAGACACTGTGCTGAGAGGTATTGCAAGAAAGTGTTAGCAGTAACCTTGACATGGCGTCCTAGAGTTAGTTGCATGCGTTATGTTTGAGTTGAGCACGTCCATGGGTCTGTCCATGACGTGTGCATAGTTTAGGTATGCATGTATTCGTGTGCATGCAGGGTAGCTACGACACAAGGTTTCCAGGTTGAGCCCAAGTCTTGCAGGGTGGCTGCGGAGGGCGCATCAGGGTCTGCACGAGGAGTCACGGTTGGTTACGATTGGCAGCGTGGTGCGCACGGCAAGAACAAGCGGATCGGCGCGAAGATATCGTGGGAGTTAGAGTCGTGCTCCATAGTCCCTGGTCTTTAAAAGGTCGATGTAATCCTGTGTTTGTTCCTTGAGTCCAGAGAAATAAAGTAGCCAAGATACGGGCGAGTTCGTTGCCGCGGCGTTCGTCGCCGGAAAATCATCTTGCATGCTCCAGCTATTATTTTTCTATCTTGCGTTCTTGTCGTGAGCAAGAGGAAGTGCATTGCTGTGAGGGGTTCCGGGTTCCAACAAGTGGTATTCAGAGTCGGGGAAGATGTCGAAGACCGTCGCTGCCAGCGTCGTCGCCAACTCCAGCGCCGTGGATCTGCCGATGCTGACCAAGACCAATTACCGTGAGTGGTCGCTGGTCATGCAGGTCAACTTGGAGGCGTTGGGGCTGTGGGACGTGGTGGAGGCGGACAAACCCGAGCGTCGTGAGGACAGGTTGGTGTTGGCTGCCATCCTTCGCAGCGTGCCCTCGGAGATGAAGGCCGAGCTCGCCGTGAAGAAGTCGGCGAAAGAGGCGTGGGCGGCGGTGAAGACGATGCGACAGGGAGAGTCGCGCGTGAAGCAAGCGAACACGCAGCGGCTGTTGAAGGAATTCGGGAACGTCGTGTTCCTCGACGGTGAGACAATCGACGACTTCTCGCTGCGCATCAAGGGCATCGCCGGGAACTTGACGGATCTTGGCATGAAGCTTGAGGATGGTCGCGTGGTGAGAAAGATCCTACGCATGGTTCCCAAGAAGTTCAGCTAGATCGCGTTGGCGATCGAGACGCTCCTGGACTTGGACACCATGTTTGTGGAGGAGCTCGTTGGAAGGTTGCATCCGGCGGAGGATCGCTATACCGAAGACGAGGCCGCTGAGCTTGGTGCGGGCGTCAAGCGCTTGCTGCTCACCGAGGAGCAGTGGGAAGCGCGTCGGCATTAGCGCGGCAAGGAACGTGCTCGTGGCGGTGATGCGCGGGACGGCAAGAAGGGAGGTGGTCGTAGCGGCGGCCATCATGACAAGGATGACGACGCGAGCAGCACATGTTCGGGCAAGTCACGTTCCGACGGGCGACATCGTGGGCGGTGCTACACCTGTGGTGAGCATGGGCACATCGCAAGGTTTCGCTCCGAGGCTCGGAACGGGAAGGCGTTGATGGCGAGCGCCGACGACGAGCCGGCGTTGCTGTAAGTTAGAGTGTTACCATGTCAAGTTTAGGGAGGTGATTGTTAGCAGTAACCTTGACATGGCGTCCTAGAGTTAGTTGCATGCGTTATGTTTGAGTTGAGCACGTCCATGGGTCTGTCCATGACGTGTGCATAGTTTAGGTATGCATGTATTCGTGTGCATGCAGGGTAGCTGCGGCACAAGGTTTCCAGGTTGAGCCCGAGTCTTGCAGGGTGGCTGCGGAGGGCGCGTCAGGGTCTGCACGAGGAGTCACGGTTGGTTACGATTGGCAGCGTGGTGCGCACGGCAAGAACGAGCGGATCGGCGCGAATATATCGTGGGAGTTGGAGTCGTGCTCCATAGTCCCTGGTCTTTAAAAGGTCGATGTAGTCCTGTGTTTGTTCCTTGAGTCCAGAGAAATAAAGTAGCCAAGATACGGGCGAGTTCGTCGCCGCGGTGTTCGTCATCGGAAAATCATCTTGCATGCTCCAGCTATTATTTTTCTATCTTGCGTTCTTGTCATGAGCGAGAGGAAGTGCATTGCTGTGAGGGGTTCCGGGTTCCAACAGAAAGTCTCTAGCCATCATCGATAACACTGGGTACTTATTTGCATTTGCCTTCCACCAGCTTAAGATTTCATAATTTTCATCACCTCTCACAAAATCTTCCTTCAGGTAAGCATCGAGCTCAGAGTCCGGAATGTATCTTCCTTTCCTTATGGATCTATATCGTGCAAACTCTTCTTCCATTTTTCTTTTGCCAAGTACCAGCGATCCAACGCTTCTCTGAGCTTCATTAGCACTAGACATTGGGTTTCCATTATTTCCTCTAAGAGCCTTTTCATACGCCTCAAAGTACTTCTGCAACCAATCCTTAGCCATTGACACGCAAGTGTCAATGTCACTCATGTACTTACAGACTTTCTCATAAAAGAAATCAAGGAAGTCCATTTTCTTGGTTGGATCAAGCACGGTCGAGAGAACCAGAACCATGTTGTAGTTACAGTCCCAGTACTTATCAAATTTGTCTTGCATTGCGTTTGCTAGATTCTTCAACATCTCATTGCACTGCCATCCAGGATCTCTTAGTGCCCTATTGATGCAAAGCACGTTCTGGAGAAACAGATGTGATGTAGGAGTCTTATGAACTGAGAATGTCTTTGTACCTTTTGCAAACTCTTCTAGGAAATCCCCAATTACCTAGGCGTCATCCCACTCTTCTTCGGTAGGTGCTGGTTCCGCATGTTCGTCAGCATATCGCTTGAATACCGCCATGTATTTCAGAGCCTCCATCAGCATGTCATGTGTAGAGTTCCATCGCGTCGGCACATCAAGAATCAAACCAGCTTTTGCAGGAAGCCCTAACCTTTGAGCAGTATCATTGAACACTTGAAGACGCGCAGGTGATGAAATTATGTGCCTCACAAGCTCCCGGATCAACTCAATGGCTGTGTGTATTATGGACATCCCATCTTGTACTAGAAGGTTCAATATGTGAGCACAACACCTAACATATAGATGTTCTCCACCAAACAACAGGTAGCTTCTGCCATTATCTTTCAAGAGATCACATGCCGTTTTGTTGTAACCGGCATTGTCAAGTGTGAGGGTGAACATTTTCTCCTTGATGCCCCACTCAGTCAAACACTATGACATTGCTTCTTCCACTGCTAGACCCGTGTGGGGATATTTGATTTCTCTGAATCTAATGATCTTCTTTTTCAGAACAAAATCGGAATCGACATAGTGGGCAGTAACACATATGTAGCCCAACTTCTGAGTGGAAGTTCAAAGATCAGATGTAAAGCAAACTCGAGAGTTCAGATTCTGCAACTCATCTCTCAATTGTTGCTTCACCATCTTGTAACGAACAACACTGTCATTGCGTAAGGTTTGACGACCGAAACCGCTGAATGATGGTTTCAATGACTCCATTGGTGCAAAGCAGGGACCATCAAACTTGTTAAATGGCACTTCAGCACTAATGCACCACTTGACGATCCACTCACGGGTCGTCCGAGGATCAAATACAAACAAACCTTGTTCAGGTTTCTTCTTCATAGTCGCAACAAACCTCTTGCGGTCCTCAGCTGGGATCTTACGACAAGTTTCTGCAGTATGGTTTCTTAGGCTGTTTGTTCCTGTTTTCTGAGTGCTTTTCAACTTCGTGGCACAATATTTGCATACAACTTTCAATACTCCTTCTTCCTCAACCAATTTTGGCTCATAAAACTGCCAAACCTTGGACCTCCTGTTTGGTGTGTGAGCTGAGTGATCATCATCGGAGGCTTCATTAGTGCCCGAACTCTCTGCCGCATGAGAAGCCATCATCTCTGTTCAAAAGAATAAACAAGAAGGTTCAGTACAGATTTCAGATTCCAGAAAGCACAAATTAATTATCACAAGCCTGTTACCCCCCCCCCCCCCCCCCCCCCCCCAAAAAAAAAAGGAGAATTTTCTGGGCACCTTGTGCGGCATCTTGGGGACCTTTCTGGGTTGCTTCTGCAGCAGAGCGTGAGGTTCAGTGGCAGAGCACAGGGGCGTAGCAGCCGTGACGAAGCAGATGTGGAAGTGGAGCCGGAGGAGGCTACCTTGTGGACAGTCTGCAGTGGAATCAAATAGAGTATCAATGGTAATTCAGAAAACAAATGGATCTTGCTTAAGCAACAGCGGATATGTTGGAACTTTCTTTTTCCGTAATCATGATACAGGCACTTCAAATAAGAAAAGTAGCACAATCACTTAAGGCTTAAGTTCACTTCAAGTACAGTAGCCTACTGAACTTCAAGTGCAGTGTGTCGAATAAGTGATTAAGTGCTGCAAATATCCAGTATTGAAGTCCTAAGAATCTACTATATCAAATTCTGTCACAAAGTTTGATTGATAGAACTGCTATCTGCTCATGTGTTGAGGAATATACTGTTAATATACTGAGCTTTGTTCCCTAGTTAAAGGCCTACACGAACCAATTTCATCACCCATTTTACAGTGTATTCAGTATTCTTTAAGAAAGTAGCGGCAGCCAATGTGGACATTGTAGCACACGCTAACATGGAATGCAAATAATCAACGCACTGAACGAAGTAACCAATTGTAGGGGAGTGCTGAGATTAATTACTTGGCCGGCCAGAAGCGACGGGGACGGGAAGGTGGCTCTTAGGTGGTCCTTGTTGTTGCTGATGCGGCCACCACTCTGCCCGCCATCTCCGAGGACGGCGCCTCGCGTGCTGCTGTGCTGATGCTGCAGGGGTCGGCGGCGTCTCCTCCTGCCCTCTCCTCCCAATCTCGTGCACGGAGCCGGACGGCGGCGGCGGCGTCAGATGCGGCTCGGCATCAGATGCGACCGGGAGAGGAAGAAAGGATGTCGGTGCCTCTGCGCGGCTTGATCTCCACTTTCTCCGCCGCCTCTCCCCTCTGCCCGTCGGCCGACGCGCCGCCGCCGCCGCCGCCGCTTGACGTGGTGAATGGTGATGGGTCTTGCGTGGAGTGGAATGGGCGAGGACCCATGAGGTTCAAGCCATGGAACCCGCAAACACGGAGCCCATTCCAACCCGTTCCAACCCGCGCTTGTTGTAAACCCAACCCGCCCCAACCCGCCAGCAATAAAAACCCGTTTCAACCCGTCCATAGTCGACCCAACACGAAACCCAACCCACGAAACCCATTTGAGCCCAACCCATTAGCAGCACTACCTGTAACGGTCTTGGTCTTGTGTTTCGAGTCGGAGCAACTTGTTGTCGTCGTCGGACTCGGACAGTCGGACTCGCCCTTCCCGTCGCCTCATAAATCACGATGTCGATCGCGCGATTGCCATGGACCATGACCGACTCCGCAAGAAACATCGTGTCCAGCAAATCTCGGGCGATCCAGGTCATCAATGGCCGCCTCCGCCGTAGCGCAGCAGCAGCACCAAACGCTGCCGCCGTTCCCAGCCGACGACCATCCCAGCCTCGACCCGCCGGCGCTGTACCCGGGCGAGGCGATCTACAGGTTCTCGCACGGCGAGTTCGGCGACGCCGACGCGGACCTGCTGGAGTTGCTCCGGTCCCTGGAGCACGAGCACGCCCGGCTGGAGGTCCGGGAGGAGGAGGTGCGCATCGAGATGGGCGACCTCCGGAAGGAGGCGCGGAGGTGTGAGGCGGAGCTGACGCGAGTCCAGCTGGAGGCCCGGCCCCTCGTCGTCGCCCGCCTGGACGAGGTCGTCGACGAAGACCACGCCGTCGTGACCGTCCCGGAGACCTCGAACACCCTGTACGTGCGCGTCCTCAGCAAGGTCGACCGCGCGCTCCTCGCGCCCTCGGCCAGCGTGCTGATGCTCGCGTCGTCGCCGGGCGCGGTCGTCGGCGTGCTTTCGCCCGCGGAAGCCGCCGTGGACTCCTTCCTCGTCACGGACGACGAGGACACGCCGAGCGTGACGTACGACGACATCGCCGGGTGCGAGGCGCAGAAGCGGGAGGTCCGGGAGGCCGTGGAGCTGCCGCTCACGCACCCGGAGCTCTTCGCGCGGCTGGGCGTGGACCCGCCCCGCGGTGTGCTCCTGCACGGCCCGCCGGGTACGGGCAAGACCATGCTCGCCCGCGCCGTGGCGCGCCACACCTCGGCGTCGTTCCTCCGCGTCAGCGGCGCCGAGCTCGCGGGCGGCAGGTTCCTCGGCTCCGGACCCCGGATGGTGCGCGACGTGTTCCGGCAAGTGTTCCAGGCGTGCGCCAAGGGGATGAGCCTGGACGGCGACGTGGGACTCGAGGACCTTGCGGCGCGGCGGGACGGGATGAGCGCGGCAGAGATCGCCGCCGTGTGCTTCGAGGCCGGAATGCGGGCGGTGCGCGGCAACCGGCGCGTGGTCACGCGCGAGGACTTCGAACAAGGGTATCGCGCTGTCGCCGAGAAGCTCGAGCGCGACGCCTATCACGAGTTCAGCTTCTATAGTTGAAATGTATATTGACTATTCCTTGTCTTGCTCGAACATTAGCAACAGAGCAGCTTTCTCCAGCGTGTTCGTCTCGCTGCTTTGCAGCAGCTACAGTGTTCGCAGTTATTTTTCTGCAGCCGCAGCCGCAGCTGCAGCGAAACGAACAGACGTTACTTGTCCTCTGTCCCCTAAACTGACTTTTGTGTTAATGTGGGCTCAGTTTCTCAAATAAACTAGTTAATCAAGAGAGAGTTATGAATGGGCACGTCGTAGCTTAGGCCAATCTCGGATTTTATAAAGAGCTTCATAAGCATTAAATTCTACACATCCTCAGTTTATGAGGAGAGAGGAGCAAAAGTTTCATTAGAATAGAGAAGTTTTATCCTCATGAAACCCAGCTGGCTTAGTTACCAAAATCCTAGTCTTAGTAACAGTGCAATAAAATCATGCATTGAAATGGCCTTAGAGATCGTTCCAAACATCTTCAACTAAATTTAGCAGCTAACTAATGCTTTTGAGGTTTAAAACGGGTTAACTAATAGTCCAGCTAATAATTAGCTGCCACCTAGTTAACAATTATTTCATTTGCCGATCCAACTTATCTAACAACAACTACTCCCTCCGTCCCCAATTAGGTGACGTTCTGGCACCATGCACCCAAACCAAGGCACTGGAAAAAAGACCTGCATGCCCTCACTCAATGATTGTCTACCATATAAAAGAACTATTTACAAAAGCAACATGGCCCGGGCAGTACAACTCCAATTTATTGTCCATTCACATGCACATGCACCTGCCCACCCACATCCACATGCACCGAAGCACTCCTGGCCACGCAACCAATTTGCCTTGGCGTAATCGGCTGGCACAACGAAGCTCTCTTCCCAACTGCGTCACGGTGTCTTTGCGGCGGCTACCCGTCCTCACCGTCTGGTCTTGATGCAGCTGGAGGCGTCTTTGGTGGAGGTCTTGGCTATGGAGCCCGGAGGTTTCTTCTTGCTGGATATTCCAGAGCTTCTACGGCGGAGGCGATCTGTGATTGCTCCCCAGCGTGTTTCTTTGGTCAAGGACCTGGGTGTAATTTTGAGTTCTTTTTATGTCCTTTTTGTCATGCTCAAGGGTCCATGTATTGTTCAATTCTCTTGTATGGACCTTGGTGCAAAAATGACTTCTGTAACTTCGTCAGAGCAGTAATAAGATGCTTCTAGCCCCTCGTGGGCGTGTTCCCTTCAAATTTTTTTTTTTTGCCTTGGCGCCAAAAGGTCAACGATGAATAAACTAAGCAGGATTCCATGCATATTTACAGAGCCGATTGCATTAAGAGCACCAACAACTCAAAATTTCGCCAAAAACTACACACCCGCTCAAAATTTCAGCATTGCGCCAACACCACTCAAAATTGAAAATCCTAAGCAGACTATAAAACCCAACTTCCTCCAGCCTTTCACCAAGCTTCCTCCAATCTTTCATCATTTCACCAACAGCCTGCCATTCACAAACCAAGTCAAATGGCCTTTGATCTCAACCAGCCACCAGATGGAGACAGAGATGGTGCACCTCATCTGAATGAAGCACCAGTTGATCAACAAGGTGGGCCGCCTCCTGCACATGGAGGAGAACCTTTGCATGGCGTCTTGCCTTTCGATCTCAATGTTCCTGATGAAGGAGAAGAAGAAAACATTCATCCAGGTACACTTGTTTAATATTTTCACTTGTTTTACAGACACTAGTAGATAGGAGTAGCACTTGTAGAGCAGAGAGACTAATTTAGCAACAAACATGCTTGCGTAACATTTATTTTGAGAAGGGATTAGAACTTACTTGTTGATCAACAGCAGCAACAACTTATTTTTATTTATGAATTGATAGAATTCAAACTCTCTTTGTAGATGGTCAGGCTCCCATGGAGAACTTGCAGAATGAAATTAATGCCATGGAGGAGTTCTTGAATGACTATGGTGTGTATTCTGATGTCATGGACATTTCATTTGACCAAGAGGAGTTGTCAGACTCTGATGACAACGAAGAAGTCTCTGAAAATGCAAATCAGGCAGCAAGAGGTAAAGAGATGCCGAATGATATAAGGCGGCAGGTACATGAAGCATTGCTAGCAACAAGTAACGATGGGAAATTAAGACCAGACAACACAAGAATAGTTGCTAACTAGTTCAATTGGAGCCAACGTACAATCCAGCGTCTTTGGGATAGAGCTGAAGAATGTCACCGACATGGAAGACCAGTTGATGTATCATCCCAGAAAGCAAAGCATTGTGGTAGAAAGAAGCGTCAAGTTGACTTGTCAAGGGTAGCTACAACTGACTTGGTAGACAGAACAAGCATACAGAAACTAGGCAAAGCAATAGGGGTGAGTAAGAGCACACTGCATAGATGGTTCAAAGAAGGGCATTTAAGAAGACATTCCAGCTCACTAAAAGGAAGAAAACAAGAAAACAAGGCTCAGATGGTGCCTGTCTATGCTAGATCCAAATACGTTACCAAATGATCCCAAGTTTGTGAAAATGGATAATATTATCCATATCGATGAGAAGTGGTTCAATGCCACAACGAACAATATGAAATTTTACATGCTACCCGGTGAGCAGAACCCACATAAGACTGTCCCAAATAAAAACTCATCTCAAAAAGTAATGTTCTTAGCTGGAATTGGGAAACCTATCAAAGATGCAGCAGGTAATGTTATTTTTGATGGGAAGATAGGCGTGTGGCCTTTTGTGAGAAAGGTAACACACCTCTTCCTTTGTTTAATTAAAAATCAATTTGTGTTATCCATTTTGTTAACTCAACAATTTTTTGTGTCACAGGAACCAGCACAAAGGCGCAGTTGTAATAGAGCGTGAGGTACACTAGTGACCAAGCCTATTAATGTTGACAGAAATACCATGCGCTCCTTCATGATTTCTAAACTGCTGCCAGCTATCAAAGCAAAGTGGATTAGAGAGCTTGCACACAAGACTATATGGATCCAGCAAGATAATGCACCAAGCCATGTCCCAGTGGATGATATGGAATTTGCACACACGAAGGACGTTGAGCTCGAAATCATTCCAATATAGATCTTGTGACGGACCAAGATCATCGGGGTCGTCTGTTTCGTTCTCGTCCTCAGTCTCAGCATCTGCCACCACTAAATTTACCTTCCTCGGTGCCACTCTTGGGCGCAAACACTCCATCCCCGCCACCACTCTGCCCTGCAGGGCGGCTGAGCATGGCTATGGCTTCAAGCTCTTGCGGCTCCGTCTCCGGCACGAATTCATCAGCATAGGGATCGAGGGAGATGCTTGTGGCGCCATCTTCGTCATCGGAATCAGAATCCTGGCCACAGAACACAATGCGCCCAACATTATTTCCACGAAATCAAAAACGAAATTGAGGTCTCCAGGAGACAATTCCACCTAAATCATCATCTAAGGATTCATTTAGCCATGTAACGAATGTAAATTGAAGGGTCTGCCGACTACATCTAGAACTAACCCATGGTTCTGCTGCTGCTTCACCGAGCTTGCCGCCGCCGCCGCCTCCTACACTTGTCGCTGGTACGCTGACCTCGCCACCGCGGTTGCCGCAGCCGCGTCCTGCAGCTGCTGCAATGGCGCATATCCCAGCGACCTGACGACGGGCACAGAGGTCGAGTTCCGCGTCATCCCGCCCTGCCCCCGATACGGAGCGCCGGACGACGTCTCCCGCGCCGACGAAGGCGTGGTGCGCTGCGGCAGGCGGACGACCATCTCCGTCGTCGGTGCCGCCGCCGCCTCCTCGGCGCAACTCGCCGCCTCTGCCCAGCTCCTCCCCGGCAGTGCGCATCTGGGTGAGGAGCGGCTCCGCCTCGCCGGTGCCCACCTCGGCGCCGCCGGCATCCATGCGGATCGAGATTCGCCGCTGGGGGAGAGGCGGGGATATCCGGAGACGAGGGCGAGGGAGATTTTTTCTCAGGGAAGGGCGAGCGAGTTTCGTTTCCTTTCTTTTTTCTGTTCGACGACGCGCTGCGATGCCCGTGACCCCGTACTCGAGTGACCTGAGCAGATTAGATGGGAGGTGGGCCCGTACTACAGAGCGACAGCTATTGTTGGGACAAATATTTTTGCCAGAACGTCACCTAATTGGGGACGGAGGGAGTAATAGTTAATTATCTTAGTAGCTAGAGATTTGGAACGCTATCACATAATAGTATTAGCTTGCTAATTATTATATCTCTAGAGGTTTGAAACACGTCCTTAGAAGAAATGTTTTATGAAAAAACATTAAGCACCTATAAAAACTCTTTTCTTAACATGTAAAAAGGTTTTAAATAGGTATAACAATTTACCTAAGCGCCACCATCATGTTGCAACTTAATATTAGCACCTAGTGCTAAAAATAAACGTGTTTCTTTGCTTAACCATACCTATAAGCATTTCCACTATACGTATTGATATCCTTAATATTTAGAGGTTTCACCAGAACCATGACAATGATAGTAGTTGAGTTGGCTGAAACTAAAATATGTCATTGTCTTGTTAACTATGTGAAGAATCTGGTGTCAACCGGTACAAACAATGGAGCAATGAAGCTTTGAAGTTAAACCCAGAAAAATCAAAACTTTATTGCTACAGTCATTAATTCCAAGCTACATATGAAAAAATAAGCATTGCACCATTAGTACCATGTTACATATTGAACAATTGTTACTATTTGACCCTAAAACTCAAACTCGCAGTGCACAAGGAAGAAGACCCTAAAAAAGGTGACCCAACTTCTTTAGTTAACAAAGAATCCAATGCATGAAGATCCTAGTGATACAACACATACATGAAGATGATCTAACTTCTTAAGTTAACAATGAATCCAATGCATAAGTTGTGATCTTCAATCAACTGGCAACACACCTACTATTGTAAAAAGTTAGCTACTTCGGCTACTTTAACATCACAATCCACTACCAAAAGCACATTCACACATGACATGCAAGGTATCTAGCATACATATGCAAATGAATGTATTATTAGTTATCAAAACATTAGTAGGAGAAAGCATCAGGCTTTGACAATTATGTTGGTCATTCATTTAGAGAATGCTAAAAAACAATTAAGAACAAAGAACGTATTGCAAGTCTTCAACTAAATCATTGTACTTAATTCTTCTATCGTACTTCATACCACACCGATCCCCATGGAGAGAATTCAAATGGACATAGGTTGGTATCACAACACCATGTTATCCAAATGATCCAAAGTTTTTAGAACACATGCCTCTATTGACGATGGAATAAAGGGGAGAAACATCTGTCATTCAACATGGCTAAATGAGCAAGCGTCGAGGACATATCTCTTAATTTGTTCAAGTTGGTATGACATAAGAATCAAACCAAAGAGCTAGATAACTAAATTAAGGTGGGCATATGGCATCTGAAGAACGTGAACGACATAGGAAATGACAATCTCATCAAGTTATTGGACCATGTGTAGCATATTCGAGATTATTGGTATGTGCACATCTAGAATGAGAAACAATGAAGTGGAAAAATCAGACCCACAATGGTGAAATGAAAGCAATGGATCTATTAAGCAACATATCGGAATACCATATCTCAAATTTATAGCCTAGGATATTGCGTCACCATTACATAATATAGTGTCACTCGCATTTCTACAAAAGAAATATCTTGCTCATGAAGCATCTTCAAAAGTACATGCTTTATACAATTTTTGTATTATTTCATAATTTTAAAGTATTTTAAATAATACATTTGTTTTAGCATACTATAAAACTTGTTAACCTACTATATGGCAAAAGGAGTGACACAGTGGAAAAATGCGATCACTATGGATTGAACTCAAAACCTCTTGCTCTAATACTATGTTAAGCTATTATGCATCGACTAGTTACACCAAAAAACATAATGTGATGAGGAATGATGAACAATTCACTTATGGTTTAATAAAACTTTCTTCTAAGATTTTAGATGACAGTTAATGGTTAGACAAATATTTATAAAAGACAAGAGACCTATTCAAAAGCTTGAGACTATAGTGAATCGAAGCTATCCTAGCGGCGCATCTTGGCAGTCGTGTGTGGAATTTCCTATCTGAGCTGGGTTTCGTTTGTTCTGTTGTCCTGACAGTAGAGTCTCGCTAGTTCAGCTCAGCGTGCAACGGTGCAAGCACACTCTCGGTCGGAGAGCACGGCCACCTGCTGATGAGTGTTGAGACACTCGCTTGGGCAAGACTCCCACGTATCGGATTCCTCGTGACTCGTGTCATGTATGGCCTTCCGCTAGGCACCGGCAAGGCCTCGTTTCATGTATGGCCTTCCGCCAGCCGCCGATGACGCCGGCTCGGCCGCTTCCTTCCTCGTCACAGACGCCGACATGCCGAGCGAGACGTACGATGACGTGGCCGGGTGCGAGGCGCAGAAGCGGGAGGTCCGGGAAGCCGTGAAGCTGCCGCTGACCCACCCGGAGCTCTTCGCGCGGCTGGGAGTGGACCCGCCCCGCGGCGTGCTCCTGCACGGCCCGCCGGGCACGGGCAAGACGATGCTCGCCCGCGCCGTGGCGCGCCACACCTCGGCGTCGTTCCTCCGCGTCAGCGGCGCCGATCTCGCGGGCGGCAGGTTCCTCGGCTCGGGACCTCAGATGGTGCTCGACGTGTTCCGGCTCGCCAGGGAGCGGGCGCCGTGCATCGTCTTCATCGACGAAGCCGACGCCGTGGCGGCGGCGCGTTTTGAGGCCAAGACGGGCGCCGACCACGAGGCCCAGCGCGTCCTGCTGGAGCTGCTGGCCCAGATGGACGGCTTCGACGGCGTCAAGGACGGCGGCGGCGGCGGAAAGGACGACGACGGCGTGCGCGTGATCATGGCGACCAACCGCGCCGACGCGCTGGACCCGGCGCTGCTGCGGCCGGGGCGTCTGGACCGCAAGGTCGAGTTCACCCGCCCCGACACGGCGCGGGAGCGGCGGCAAGTGTTCCAGGCGTGCGCCAAGGGGATGAGCCTGCAGGACGGCGACGTGGGCCTCGACGAGCTCGCGGCGCGGCGGGACGGGATGAGCGCGGCCGATATCGCCGCAGTGTGCTTCGAGGCCGGCATGCGGGCGGTGCGCGGCAACCGGTGCGTGGTGACCCGCGAGGACTTCGAACAAGGGTACCACGCTGTCGCCGAGAAGCTCGAGCGCGACGCCTATCACGAGTTCAGCTTCTACAGTTGAAACCTAACGGATGAGATCGAGTAGTCCAGCATGCTTCCTTGTCTCAATCATCTTTTTTGCGGGGACTTGTCTCAATCATCAGCGACAGAGCCGCTTGTTTACATGCCCCTTGTTCCTCTCTCTGTACCATTCTTAACCGTTTTATGTGTTAATGTGCCGAATTACTAGCTGAACTGAAAGCAAACATTATGCGCCAAAAAAAAAAAAGTCTTTCACATCCTCAATTCCACGTATACTGAAAAAACTCCGTGCCCAGACGACGGTACTAGTGGATGCGGTTCAAAGCCGGCACAGGCGCCAATGACGTGTTGTACGTGTTGGCGGTGCTGCTTGCTCGGATGCATACTCACATGGTTATGAACTTCTTTTTTTTTTCACCGAAACATGGCTATGAACTTATTCAAGTTGGCATGACACAAGCGTCAAATCGAAGAGCCAGAAAATTAAAGGAGGACGTATGTGCTCTGGAGAACGCGAACAACAAAGAAATGGGAGCTCTGATCCATCATGTTATTGGGGCCATTTGTAGCATTGTTTTTATTAATAGCATGTGAACTAGAATACGAGAAACAATCAAGTAGAAAAAGTCAGATCTACATTGGGCAATCTAGAATATTTTATATTACTTGATTACCAAATCTCAAATTTATAGCCTAGGATAGCAATTGCATCCCCATTACATAGTGTCTATCTCATTTCTACAAAAAATATCTTGCCTATAAGCATCTTTAAAAGTACATCATTTACATAATATTTTGTGTCATTTCACAATTTTAAAATAACTATATATGTTTATTCATCATACATACCTTTCTTCAAAATATTTTTGGAGACAATCAATGGTTAGACAATTATTTATAAGAGACATGAACGATATTTTGTGTTTTGAAAGGAATTGAAATTACAACATGAAGGGGTGCTTTTGTACGATTAACACGTATATGCTGTACCGTGCTTTCTATTGTGAGTAGTTTGATACAATGTTACACTAGAATAAATATGTCTTTGTAACAAATAGAGCTCTAAGTTAAGAAGATAAACCGAGATATACAATATGTTCTTGGGTCTTGACTCTGAGTGAGAAAACTCTTGATGTTCTAGTTCTAATTGTTGTTGTAATCACAATTGACTATTGCCGCTTGTTTACCTTGTATCACCAAATCTCTTGGTTAATTTATGCACACCAGATGGCTACAAACATCATATACCATCTGGGGTAATTTAGGAATTAAAACAATTAATTGACTAATTAATATATATTCTTAAAAATATAGTTTGATTAATGTTATTTATTGTTACCATATTAATGATATAAGATGTAATATAAGAGATCTATAATTTAATCTTATAAAAAATTTATTTACCAGCCTGTCATTATTATTACTTTTTCATATTGCCCTTAGCATAACAAAATAATACTAGCCAATATAAGTTTAATTGTCAAAGAAGTTGTTTCACATTTCGCTAAAGTAACGGTAGCTTCTAGATTAAAAAATTTTCTGTATCTTGATTCGAGACTATATTGAATCGAAGCTAACCTAGCCGTGCATCTTGTCGTTCGTGTGTGGAATTTCTTATTTGGTTTCGTTTCTGTTCTTGAAATCTGTTCGTCTGGGCCTCTTCTGGACCCTGGCAGCAGTCTTGCTCGTTGACCTCAGCGTGCAAGCACCACCCTCTATTTTCCATGGCAGTACACGCCTGCGTCTGCAGATCACCTTTGGATCCTAGACGATTTTAGGCTCAAACAAACTCGGCAGAGCAAGAACTGACGAAGCGTCATCGTCACACCAGAACGCCAAGAATTAGGTTATGTTTGGTTTGGCTTTTGGTAATGACTTTTGCTAAAATGATCATTTATATATTAATCTCTTTACACGACAATTTTTACATTTAAGTTCCATATAAATTGTTCTTAGGGACATTATAGGTATTTTCATACTTGTGAAAGGGGTCTTGGCCTAGCGGTTAAGGCATTCGAGTAACACCTTTGAGGTCCTGGGTTCGACTCCCGGTGGGAGCGAATTTTCTAGGATTTAACGGCATTTGTGCTTTCAGCAGTAGGCGACGTGGCCGTCGACAGCGAGGCGCCAGCGGTGACTTCGGGAATCTGGAGAATTTGCCGGCTCAGTCTTCGAAGATGCTCATAGGGGTAAGGTTTACGTATGTGCGTTCATAGAGGTGAGTGTGCGTGCGTTGTGAGTGTCTGAGTTGTACTGTGTAATTTCAAAAAAAAAAAGGTATTTTCATACTTTTTTCACAGCCACAACTATTTCAACCAAATGGCTTTTAACTTTTTTTTTTCACAACTCACAGACCGCAACTACTTTTTTCACACCCTACAGTCCCAATTAATTGAGCTGTCGTTGCCTACGCCGGCATTTTTCACACTCTCGCTTGGGCAAGACTGACCCGCGCGTCGAATTCCTCAGTCTCATCTTACTTTTGCTCCTTGGTCGTTTCGACAGTGGTTTTATCCTACGCGGTTATGGGACTCAAATAGCCACCTAGGATAAACCACTATCAAAACCATCAAAAGAGAAAAAAGTGAACCATGTTGAACAATACTACCCTGTAGTTAAGGGAGACCGATATACGACTTCTCATAGTCAGAAGGGTCCGACCTCCAACGGAGCCTGAGCCTGGCTAGGTTGCCGCTCGGACACACACCAAGCTCTGGGAGTCCACCCGCGACATGGTCAGGTGAGGCCGCTGGCCATCCGTAGAGGACTGTTTCTAGCCAGCAAACGCACCGAATCAGATTTTCAAGTGGATTCATCTTTGAAACAAACTGAATGCAAAACAAGAAAAAACAGAAGTCCAAAGATGTTGCGTGATAATGTAATACACAGAACTACATAACAGCCACTCCTTATATGACATGACATGGTAAAAAACAGTAAGCTCAAAGATGACAGCTTTCCAGCATATGCTCATACAACTTCAGCAGCATTGATAGCCAAAGCACACTTTTAACAAAAAGAAGGTAAAAATGCAAAGTGCCTCACACACCATGCGTGCTAGAAGATAAATGCAAAGGAAACCTGTAAGACCAAACTTCAAGTAGATTCATCTTTCAAATGAACTAAAAAGATAGCATAGCACATAAGCAAGAAGGAATCTTCAATAGTAAGTATGCAAAAGTCAACCTGCCATGTCTGCATTCACAGCATCAGACTGCTCAAGCAAATTCATCAGAGCATATGAATCACCGGTTTATTTGGGTTCAAAGGCACTCCTTATATGACATGGTAGCCAAGAAAGTCAAAAGACATTACATGAAGTATTAGAGCATATGCTCATAAAACTTCTTCCAGCACTGATCGCAGAGCACTACTTTTGACAGAAAAAAAAAAGAAGGTAAAGCAGGTGCCCTCCATGCCAGTAAGGGCATTTTTCAGTATTCCTTCTTGCCAAAGTTTTTGCACCACAGTTGAGATGGGATCGGCCGAACAGGGTGATGAGGACGTTGCTGCTAAAGCACAACATTTGTCAGCAATCAACTTTTTAAACTACTTGGAAACCAAATAATAATGCAGTAGCCTGTATGCCTATTCTTTATGTCAAATTAGCAGCATAACAGAAAATGCACATTTGTATATTGGTTATTTGCATTAATATCTGTGTAGGTACCATGAAGCATAAAAACCTACCGTACATCTAACGACTACTACTCAAAATAAGTACATTATATACTTCAAGTTGCACTAAATTACCGGCTTCTTAAGTGAAAGCAGAAAAAAGAAAATATTAAAAGGAAAGCATACCTGGAAAAATATTTTAAGCATCCTAAAATCCTTTTTGCCTAGCTAAAATCTACATATGCTCAAGTTACATTGACGGTACTAGTTTTCTTAAAATATGCACATGAAATTTGTGTGACAAATTACATACCGCGTGCACGCCGGATATATTCAGGAGGTTTGATTGGCAAAGGAAAGTAGAGACGTGTGAAAGAGGTAGCATAACCAAATTATACAAAACACTTGCAGTACTGAATGGTTGGCCTCATTTCCTACATGTGACTTCCCCTCTGTAGTTCATGAGGTAGATCATTGCACCAAAATCGTGACACACTTCCCCTGGTAAGTGGATTTCACATGAAAATAGCAGCTCATCTGCTGGATGACACAAGTGGCGACTGACAACCGACTGATCACATATAGCAGCATCTCACACCACTATCTTCTTTCCTCTCCGCTATCTTATCCTTAGCTAACAAGTGAACATGCACTATTTAGAAAATCAATATTACTTGAAGCTACTATTTAACCCATTGGCATCTGAACTCACATTCAGTGCCTGCGTAGCTATCAAGTGAGTGGCAGCACATAATTCAAATGGAAATAAGCAATCTCATTGAAATTTATCTGCACGCCATTTCAGAACAGTCAGAATAATTGAAGGAGTTTAGTTCTCTTGAAATATAGCATTCTAACAAGCCCATTCCACTTACTTCCTGCTCTGAAACATTCCATTCGACAGGAACACTGATTTACCGAATGAAGATTACTTCCTCTAGGAACACAAGCATTACCCACATGACACTAACAAGTTTTTACAGCTAAACGAAGAGCAGAAGTACACAGCTTAACAATTGTTTCTCATTTCCGCTTTCGACTCGTGCGTTAGGTAGAACGTGTAAGTTGTTCCTAATTCCAACGAACAGAAATCTCCAGAAATGTTCTCTCGCCACAGATCTAACCTCTAGTATAGAGCAAGGGTCAGCTCGAAAATCCTTAAATCCATGGACACCAAGGAGGGGGAGATGTGGAGCTTGGGTGGTGGGAAGAGCCCTTCATACCTCGAGCTCGGCGGACTTCATGGCGATGGGGATGCAGACGAGGAAGACGCCGAACATGGCGATGGCCGTGTTGCGGCGCCAGTGGACGGGGCGGCAGTAGGGCCCGCCCGTCATGCTCCACACCTTCTGGCGGAAGTCGCCGCCCCCGTGGCCGCCGCCATGGTCGCCGCCCATCGTCGCCGCTGCCGCCGCCGGCTGTGTCCTGCGCCTTCGATTCACTTAGATCGGGGTGGAGGTGCGGGTGTGTTGAGCCTGACCGTGCAGAGCAGTGACCTCGCGAGACGGGTCCGATGGGGATTGGGGAATGGAGGAATTGTGTTGCGGGCCGCGTTTTGCATTAGGGACCCTGCTAAGTTTGCTAATTACCTATATTATACAGTAGGAAGTAGGAACCGAAAGAACCTCAAAACTTGGTGGAGTCAGGTTTATTTTTTTTCCAGTTCAAAAAAAAAAGGTTTATTTTTTTTAAAAAAAAACTTCAATTTTTTTTGTTTCATAAACTCATCAACTGTACTGTACTCGTCAGGCTGCCACATTTGACATCTTTCTGACAAGCCTAACAAATTGTTACCATTGAATCCAATTAAAACCTGATTACCATAGTTCTTAGCCAAAAACAAGGAAAAGATATTCTCGCAGATAAAGAACGTTATGATCAGTCAATGTTATCCAAGACACAGTTTTGCAAACCCATAATTCAGGATTACATTCGCTCCATCGCTCAACTTTTTGTATTGAAGCAGAAAGAGTAAACAACACACAACCAATTGTTCCTTGGTTAGGGAAATTTCTTTGGGTAACAAATTCAAAACTTTGTATATATAATACAAGAGAGTTGATTCAATAGTTAAGGCACAATGAGACTAATCACTGTAATTTCTACACCTGTGAGACCTAACAAGCTCTTTGTATCTTCCAGGATTACATTGCAACAACAAGGAAAAGACAGAAAAGGAATACAAGAAAGATACATTCAAGCCTCCAGCCGTTATTATTCCATACTAGAACCTAGGAGGGCTTGTTGGGATTCTTGAAGCCCCCTGCATAAGATTCGTACGCCGTTTCCGATAATATACAAATGGGCCACTAACTAGCAGCATCCCGGCCATCAGTACCTGCAAAATACCATAACTTAGTTATTCAAGCCTCAAGAAACAACATAAAATTTACCTTATAAAATTATCAACAGATGATGATTGAAAAGATAGCCATCAACAAATGGTGACACTATTAGTTTAGGAAGAGCAACATATGGTCTCCGTCTATTAGGTTACACAACTACATATGCAGCCATTTACTGGGATGCTTCCAGTTTTGCAAGTATTTGGAATTCAAATCAAACGGCTTGGTCTGAACATAAAGCTTCAGATGCCTGTTGTAGCGAACTGAGAAGAAAAGGTCTGTTAGCGCACTGTTGTTTAAGTGTGAGATTCAGAGCCTAGTTTTGAAATTTTGAAAGAATTGTAGCCTATAATTGATCCTTACTTTCTTAAGAAAAAAAATCACAGTTTTGTTTTTAATTTCCGAACTATGCTCCGTGTAAGAAATACATGACAGCCAATCTTTACACTAATACCAAATGAGAAAAATCTCGGTGATCTAATACCTCAAAACCAAGAATAGATAGCTTCTCTTCACCCTCCAATGGTGCACAACTCCTGTAAGTAATGTAATGCTTTGTGCCACCTGGTGTGGATGCATCATCCAATACCTTCCTCTGCTTTCCCTTGCTCCCTTCTCTTGTTACATTTTGTACTTGGACACATTTCAAAGGCAAGCGATAGCCAGTTTCGCTGCAACAGTACTTTTCATCGTTCTAAAAGACAGAAAGAAAACAGAATGATATTGTCAGGTTGAATGAAATATTCAAGCATGCTATTTCAACAGTTGATAGTGCAGAGTCTGGCATCTATGAAGTACATACGAATAAGTAGCAGCTGAAAGTAGAGAGGTTGAATGCGTTTGCTGGTGGCTCAGGCAGGGAAACTCTGCCACTCGCCCATGTATTTGCAAAAACAATAATCCAACTTAAGTTTCCTAGTATGCCGATCCGACATATTTAGAAGGCCCAACACTACTAGTGGTAACAACAGCATGTGAAACTCGTGTTACATCTATGCTGAATAATTCATCAGCCATGGCTGGTGAAGAAATTAATATAGCTCATGTATGTACTCATTAAGCTATAATGCAAAACCAGTACAGCTACATGCCTGAAAGGAGTTGAGTTCAAAACAAAAATCTGACCAGCTTTTATAGATTCTCTCAAATACCAAAGACGGTAGAAATAAGTCATCATCAATTGGTAGGGCAGAAATGCTAGGTTAGAGGAACCGAAACAACAGGATGGGGACTAGAGTTGATGAAATTCCAAGCCATGACCAATAAAGACACAGTGCCTTTATGTGATACATTGTTGTCTCAAGCTATAATATCAAACCTTTCTTGGTCAAGCAACATTCATAGGAAAATTATCGGACAATAAAAGAAATGTGATCATTTATATGAAGAACTACAAGGACAAATAGTATTGTTTAGATATTTTGTGATCTTCTAGCCACATAAGGCACGGCCTCAAATTCTAGTGTGGTGAAACAAATGGTATGAATATGCACAATTCAGGCTCACATCCTCAGCTATGGATCAGAGACAGGGAAAACGTTTGGAGCAACCTGAAAGATAAAACTAGAAACTCTCATATATGTCACAAATGATTCCCCTCATGTTATGTGAATGCAACACCTCAATGCCACCTAAACTTCGTTTTTTGTTCCTATATAAATTTGGAGACAATAGCGTTTTAACCATGATTCTAGACTCTAATTGCGTTTTCACCATCGATTTTCAGATTTTGCAAGATCACCATTGATTGCTTTCAGATTTTGCAAGATCACCATTGATTTTTTGAAAACTGATGGTAAAATCGCAAAACTATTTTGCAAGATCACCATCGCTTTTCAAAAACTGATGGTAAAATCGCAAAATCTTTTTTTTTTTTGAGGTAATAAAATCGCAAAATCTGAAAACCAATGGTGAAAACACAATTGGAGTTTGAAAGGATGGTTGTTTTGCAATTGCCCCTTTCCACCACAATCTCAATCATATCATAGTAATATGATATGAATAGGCTGGGAAACTGCAGGTAACATTAATCAGGATCTGATCTTTTCATGGTTAGCATCCACTACTCTAACACAGTATTACGAATCAACCATAAGCTACCTAAAAAATAGACAAGAAGTCACTTGATTCCAAAATCATGCAAACAAAAAAAGGGTCTAAATTACCTAAGAGATCTTATTTCACAAACTAAGATCGATTTTTTCCTCGCCGCACAGAAAATACAATATGTTTGCAACCAACATACGAAGAGAGAATCGCCTGACCTTCTCAGAGTACTGGCAAGGTATGCAGGGGCCGGACGGGGTGCACTGGTAGGAGGCGTTCCCCTGCGCCTCCACAAAGCCGAGCAGCGATCTCCGCGCTCCCGAGGCCGTCGATGCGGCCGCCGCCGCTGCGGCGATCGCCGGGGGAATCCAGCACAGGGCCGCCACGGCGACCAGAAGAAGCAATAGAAGACGCCACCGCCAGGAGGTCGCCGCCGTCGCCTTGTTCGCCATGCCTTCCGCGGTTGCTGCTCTCGGCGACCTCGCTTTGTGCGGTGGCGACGCTGTGGGCGGTGGCAATGGGAGGTTGGACGCGCCCGTTAACCTGATTAGTTTCAACGGGCACAAGGATGGTTAACGGGCCCTAACCCGTAGACCCGGTTTTATACTAGCTGTCGTGTTCGCCGCTTGCCCGCTTGGTCTCTCGCAGCCAAACAAACGCGCCGCCGCCGCCGGCAATGTTCCGTCGCCTCCTCCCCCTCCGCCATCGCTGCTTCTCCACCTCGGCAGCCTCTAACGCCACCCAAACCCTCTACTCCAGCGGAACCAACCCGTTCTCCCTCCTCTCGTGGGGTCGAGGCGCGTCCGGCCAGCTCGGCGGCGGGAAGGAGGAGCGCCGCCTGTACCCCTCCCCCGTCGCCCACCTTCTGCTCCCTGATTCAGAACCGCGCCTTGCACCCACCCCGGGGCGCCTTCCTTCTGCAGCAGAGGCATCAGGCTTGGAGGTGGGGATCTCCTGCGGGCTCTTCCATTCCGCGCTCATAGTCGACGGTGGCGCCTGGGTGTGGGGCAAGGGCGACGGCGGCCGCCTCGGCCTCGGCGACGAGTCATCCGCCTTCGTCCCCCGTCCCAATCCCAACCTCCAAGACCTCCGCCTCCTCGCGCTCGGCGGCATTCACTCCGCCGCGCTGACCACCTCCGGTGACGTTTTCACCTGGTGAGGAAACTGCCATATCGCTGATTCGAAAATTTTGCTCTTGAGAATAATGTTTGTAGTTCATGGTATTAGATGGCTAACTACTTACTGATGAATGACTTAGAAGAGGATGCATAGCATTTTGATGGATGTGACTGTAGTTTGCAGGGGATATGGTGGATTTGGAGCCCTGGGGCACTACGTTTACCATAGGGAGCTGTTGCCGAAGCGAGTAAATGGCCCTTGGGAAGGGAAGATAACTCACATTGCTACCAGTGGAGCACACACGGCAGCAGTCACAGACTCAGGCCAGTCTTACTCACACCCAAATCTAAAATGCTGAACTACAGTTTCCAGCATTCGCAATCGAATCACTATCCATGCAAAATTAGCCTTTACTAATCTTGAAACCCCTCAGATCTGATCATGGTTCTTTGCTACCAGGTGAACTTTACACTTGGGGTCGCGATGAAGGCGACGGTAGGTTGGGGCTTGGAAGTGGAGGGGGTCCTGGTGAAGCTGGCTCCCTCAGTGTACCTTCCAAGGTGAATGCACTGCCGGTTCCAGTTGCTGCTGTAGCTTGTGGTGGCTTCTTCACAATGGGGCTAACTTCAGATGGGCAATTATGGAGTTGGGGAGGTTAGGCCGTGGCTAAACTTATATCAACCATCAAATCCTATTGTCATATACATTTCCTTATAGTTAGTGTTTTCCTCTAGATGGTTTCCAAGAAGTAGCCAATGTTTGTTTGCAAACCCATATCCTTCATTTCAATATATAAGACAGCTACTTTAATATGTCTCCAAACTGCATATAATCTGCTCATATTCCATTTACGGCATAATTTCTGTCCTGTCATTTTTTGTTTCCAGTTGGTCACCCTTGAAGCTTAAAAATTCAAAATATATGCCAAAAAAAAAACTCTAGATCACATCTTTTTAATTTACTTGTGGAGTTAGATGGCAAAAGAATGCTTCCTTTCATTTTTTTCTCTTTCTAATGTAAGAGAATATTGTTTTTTTTTTAGTTTTGAATTGCACATCTTGTCTAATTACTTATTTGAATTTCTCCACTGCCAACATAGCAACTTATTCTCTTACTGACTTGGATATCATTTCCAGCGAATTCAAACTTTGAACTGGGTAGAGGAAGCAACTCCAGTGACTGGAGGCCACAGCTTATCCCTAGTCTGAAAAATATCCGTGTAATCCAAGTAGCATGTGGTGGATATCATTCTTTGGCTTTGACTGGTAAGTTATTAGAACCTGCAAATTCTGATCTTTCTTGAACTATTGATAGAAATATGAGAACCAATATATGATTCTATGCCACTATATTTGTATGTAGAGATTTGTTTCCATCATATTAAATTCAAATTGCAGTTACCTAACAGAAAGATCAGAACTTGGGCTGTTGTACCATCGCATTGTCTGAAATTTTCCACTACTGTTAACTGTTTACAGATGAAGGTGAAGTTCTCTCATGGGGACATGGTGGGCATGGACAACTTGGGCATCCCAACCTTCAAAATCATAGAGTCCCACTTTCCATCAAAGCTTTATCCGAGGAGAGAATTGTCTACATAGCCTGTGGTGGATCAACATCTGCTGCTATATCAGGTGAAATCTAGAGATATGCTCTGGTTGTTCATCAGATACCCTGTTGTTATTGAGGCTACCCATTACTTGTTGAGGCCTCACTTATCATTCATTTGGTTTTGAAATGCCATATCACCATCCAATTCTGTTTGTCCAATGTGATTCTGGGGATGAAAACTATTATAATTCGCCCTCCAAAGAGGCTGAGAAATAATTAGGGACTAATTCTTGCTTGCTTCATTCAGTTCATATTGTCGACATTATATGGTCTGCTGAATACATCTATATTCCAACTAACTGAATCTTTAGATCTTTTTTTTTTTCCACGAATACGTAGGAGAGCTGTGCATCTTTGTATTAAGAGAAGAAAAAGGTTCAACATATTATCACCACCTCAACCTGGACCATGGTTGAGAGGTTGTTTGTTACATATTGGTACTTGCTATATAAAAGACCATTCCAGCTAGACCTGACCTAAAGTAACAATCAATCACACCTAACAGCCTCCTTGACCAACTCCCAGGCCGAGAGCATGGAGCTTTTTGGCTCCAGCTAAGCACCAGAGATGGTGCTCATCCTTGAGACAACACGTGATTCCAGAGATCCTTGAAGATGCTCATTCGAAGACACATGCATTGCACATCTTTAGAGCTAGGAAATCCAATCTCTGAAATTAACAACCCAAACCTGACTCTAGCAATGTTTATCCTCTGAAACTAACCGATCTTATCTGAACTACTAGTAGTAAGCAAGCAATTGACATCCTGCAATCTCCATGTCAACCTGATGCCACTTTGTCTTTACTCCTTTTAACCTTCATCTTGCTTCTGGAGTGGAGGCCAGCAAAGGTGCCATGTAATCCAGATACAGCAGATAAATCACAAAGTTGTAGGGCTTTTATGTTAGCTATAGAGAACGAGCTTCTTGACTCCAAGCTTACATGAAAGGTTCCTTTTGTGGCAAGAAGTTGATCTACACTATGGGGCCAACATGCATTGTGTTATTCTAGTTCTTTTTTCTTTTTCTTTTTTTTTTGGGGGAAAAAGTTCTACTGCATGATATCCGTTATCTAATAACTACAAACAATCAAATTTCCTCATTGTAAGTGACTTACCTGAGTTTATTTTGCTTGGATTATCTGACCAGCGAAAGGTGACTTGTACATGTGGGGAAATGCAAGAGACTGCCAGTTAGGCATCCCTGGTCTACCAGAAGTTCAGCCACTCCCAGTTAAGGTGAATTTCCTTAGAGATGGTGATGAAGATTTGGGCCCTCCTCGTGTCATCTCTGTTGCAATTGGAGCCTCCCATGCCATGTGCTTGGTTTCCACAGAACAAACTGAGAAATAATGCATCCAAGTTCTCAGCTTTGTAAAGGCGCTTGTGCTTCGGCATCGAAGTTAATTCCAGAGAAGACATGCTCTTTTCTGGTTTGATCTTGCTGACCTGTTGGTTTATACGGGAGTCCTGCTCAGTTTAAGTTTGACATCAGCAAAATATAATAAAGCCCTGTGCTGATAAACCGAAAGAGGGCATGTGGTGGTCCTGCTAAACACAGCCGGAAGTAGATTCAGATGAATGATGATTCTTCTATGGGTAGACGTTCTTGGTTTTTTCCTAGTAATGTGGCAAGCATGAATTTTGTAGAGGCTCTGTTGTAGTTGAGAAATTGAGATGACTAAAATTTTGTAGCTCGACGGAGTTATTGTTAATTTTGCAGGACACCTGGATCCATTTTCTGTTCAATAAACCAGCTGACGCCATTCCTTGGCTTCTTGTTTTTACCTTGGATGTTCAGTGTTATTTTTTAATCATAAATCATTCATGCTATTTGTTTAAAGATGAAAAACCCTTCCTAAAGATGTGCTTGTGAATCTCGGAGGAGAATTCTGAGTTATATATTCTAAAGTCAACCAAAAAACACAATTCACTTAATTGTTCCCTGTGATGTTCTTTTCTTGAGGAGGAAAAAGGAAAACTCAAAAGGGCATTGAGAACCGGAAGGTGGAAATTAAGTACCTTCACTGCCATGAAGTCCTTGCCACTTCTGCTGCTGTAGCAAAAAAGAACTGTTCTGTTTTTGTGCTTTGTGGTGTACTCAAGGGAATGCCAATGATCTGTAGTTCAACTGATTCTAGTTTGAGAAAACTTAATTTTCATGCTTTGACAGGATGCTTCATTGCTTCGTCGGTGCCATTCAGTTCCAAAGCATACAAGTCTGATGTTTGGCCAGTTGTGATTTATTAACCCAGCTTGTTCGTTCTGATACAAATAAAATATATGATCGAAACTATATCATGTGCAAGAAGGCACCTCAGTCTGCCATCTTCTTGATTGGAGGTGCATTGGAAGTGAAGCTGAAACAAAGGAAATTAAAATGATTATTCTTTGTTCCAACCACATGAGTTCCAACATATGATCCGCTTAACCCCTGGCATATGAATATGTAAATGGATTCAGTTTGCAAGATTTTCTGAAAATTTTACTTCCTCCGTCCAGGAATATAAGGACCTGGAGCTATTTGCATTTGTCCAAGAATACTAGGACCTGGAAAGCATGGCCCCACACACATTCATTTCCTTCCCATCCGTGATGCACAAAACGACATAGAATCTTATCATCTCGTTCTGCTTCCCCACCGGAGTACAGCTCAAGCGCCGCAGACATGGTGAGGTCCGTGCGCGGCCAAAAATCCCCCTCGCGTGTGAGCTCGAGCAGTACGCCGATGCTGAGGTCGCCATCAGCTGGGCGTTGTGGCTGCGTACAACTTCCCGGCGCGGCGGCCCTTGGCCAGTGGAGGCGAGCCGTGCGAGATCTGAGCCAGCATGAGGTGCAGAGGAGGCGGGCATGGGCCGCGCGAGAGCTAATCTAGCGTAGGAAGCACTGGAGCAGAGGAGGAGGGCGTGCGCTGTGGGGGAGCTAAGCTAACGCGCGGAGCAGAGGCGGCGGCCGCATGGAGGAGAGCAGAGGAGGCGGGTGCAGCTCCCTGCTCTGGATCTGAGCTGGTGGCGCGCGACTGGTGGGGAAGGGGAGGAAAGGCGGCCTCCCGCGCGTAGCTCGATGGACGGCGAGGCGGAGGTGATGGGAGGGGGCAGGCGAGGCGCGCGCAGACCAGCGCTGTAGCACGACGGAGGCGGACGGCGAGCGGAGGCGGAGCTTTTCCTGTGTTTTCTGTATTGATGAATAGGGGTAGCAGGGTCTTTTTCCCTCTTTCTTATTTTGCATTGGAAGACCCCCACGTCCTTATATTGATGGACGGAGGAAGTAATACGCAATTAAACTAGGGTTCTGGGCGTAAAATGTTTCACCAACAAGCAATATTTAAGGGGATTTATGCATAACGTCCATGGCTACCATTCCGTACAGATGAGATTCGTTCATTTTGCATCTACCGGCTGGTGTTCTCTCGTAGCACCTAATGGAGGACCCGCCGGAATGGGTGGACGCCGCTAAAGCTGGTGCCTTTGTTCGTGTCCTCACGTCGTCGTCTTGCGCCGCCGCCGCCACCATCCATCAACAGAGCCCAGGCCGGAAGGTGGCCAAGAGATTCTTCCTTGTTCGCCCCGAGGTCTCAAGGGTTCTCAGCCAACCTCCCGGGTACTCCATTCTTTCCTTCACCCCCTACGTTTTGAGATTCTTCTTGTTATCTGGTCAGGTTGCTTCAGTTTGAGTTCATGTGTTCTGTATCGATTCTTCGAGCGAATTAATCCTTTTCTTCTTGAAGACAAAGTTGGATGGTTTCAAGGGAATCGGGTGATTAATTCGCACTTCATTGTGGAAGGCACTAGTTGGTTTCATTTACTGGTGTCTAGGATTAATGAATAATCCCAGTCTCCCAGCAACACAGTCATATGATTCTAACAACTAATATTCCCGCTCCACTCCAAACTTAATGTTCCTTTTTTTATGTGCTTCTACTGTATTCCAATCTGGTGGTTAGCGTACCATGTTCCTCTCAAAGTATTCTAATGTGCGGCTTCTGTCTCAGCATCCATATTTGAAACCAGGAGGTGTTCCACGCTACCTGCTGCTGTTATGCTCACTAGCGCTTGCGGCCAGATTGCACATCCATCCAGACCCAGGTGGAAACTATCAGGAGTTTCTCATCGCGCACGCCTCTTCACTTGTGGTCCTTGCTTCCTCGCAGTCTGGCAGCGACCTCCTGGATTCAGTTTGATTCACAGACCGTCCTTCAGTTCCCAGCACAACCAATCCACAAGTGGTGCTGCAGGTTAGCAAGATAGGCTTGCATCTGTTAATATCCATCTAATCTACCTCGTTGACTGAACTGTTCTGTGTTTCAGGTAACATTATGGCTGAAAGGGAATTAACTGGCAAAGATAAGCTTGTGCTCAGAGGCTTGCAGTTCCATGGTTTCCATGGAGTGAAACAGGAGGAGAAGACCCTGGGCCAAAAGTTTGTTGTGGATGTCGACGCATGGATGGATTTGAGCACTGCTGGTGAGACTGACAACATATCTGATACAGTTAGCTACACAGATATTTACAGGTACAGAATACAGTGTTCATGTATGATCGATAAACATAGACTTTATATTTTTCCACCTTTCTTTTTTGAGATGGATCTCCCTTGTATTTTCGTGTCCAATAGGTTTTTTGCGTACCTTATTCATATATTCATATTAGCTAAGTCCTGATTCAAGTCCTTGTGCTGCAGAATTGTCAAGGATGTGGTCGAAGGCCCGTCACAGAATCTTCTGGAGTCAGTGGCTCACCGGATTGCAAGTGCCTCATTGATTCAGTTCTCTCAAATCTCTGCTGTCCGAGTGCAAGTTGGGAAACCTCATGTTGCTGTACAAGGAATTGTTGACTATTTAGGTGTTGAGATAGTAAGGTATAGGAAGGACATGGGAGGAAATTCATCTGGAGCTTCATCAAGCTAGTGCCATGCCAAGGCTGAGCTTCAGCAGCAGGAAGCTCAACTCAATGTCTGTCGATGACGTCACTTAACTGCTAAATGTCGCATTTCTGTAGTTAATGTTGGGCTCAAAAGTTGTTTATTGCAAAGTGGGTCAAGTTTTTGCCTTGGTGAAATTGGAAATTTTATGCTAGTTGATATTTTACATCATTTATCTTTGTGCTCTGATCTGCAATGCTGTAACTATTGTCGTGTCCTGCCATCCCTCCTTGCGGCACTGTTCCAGCAGATCCTTTTTATTCTGTGTTATGCAACCCCTGAGCCCATTTGGTTTCAACAAACTCGAACTGCCATGGGCCCCACAGAGTGAGCTCATATTTCTTACTCGGTTGTTGATAAGTACATCTGAATATAGCAGTATTTTTAGTGGATGCAGATACACAGGTTGAGCTACTATCCAGGACGAGCCAAAGAAACCAAAATGTTGTAAAAGGGGGGGAGAAGTGATGTGGACAGTTGGGTTAGGTGATCCTTACCTTTCTGGTTTCCCTGACGCTCTGAAGGACAGGTTGTCTCTCTATTTCTTTTTAGTTCCTTGCTTCGTCTCTACTCCTAAAACTGCTTAATGCTCTCCCCCTTTTTGTACCCTCCTTGCGAAGCTTTCCTGGAACTAGTACCTGGCATATGGGCATTAAGCCTTTCCAGCTTTTCTCTTGCGTTTCTTGAAGCAGTTACAGGACCGGTGTCTTCAGAAAGGCACTTTCTTCTCGGAAGACAGCAATGCCTTCGGCTGCCGAACCAAGCTCCGGCGAGGGTGACTCAGCAGTCACCATGAAGAAGCGCAACAGGCCTCAATGTAATCTCTTCTCAGTCAAAGAACCAAGAATTGTATTTCTTTCTCTTACCTGATTTTTTCTTATCATCATCAACTGCAGTTACTTGATTTTACAAGTATTGATGCCCTTTGTATGCTTTGGAGCTTGAGCTGGTCTATGCAGGCCGTGTCGATATTTAGTATAGCATGTATCATACTTTGCCTTTTGATTTTCTTCTTTCAAAAAGCTTTGCAGATTTGGAGATAAAGTGTTAGTAAAATATTGATTGACTACTTAAGCTCCTGAGGTTATTGTTCCTTTTATGAGACTACAGAAGGCTACCAATTTTGGGGTTATTACAGATTGTAAATATGTATGACTTGATTTGCTTCAAACTGCTGTACACCTTTGACTTCTCAGATTAGAGGAACCCGAGTTGTAAAGCTAGAAGTAACCGAAACTATAGTTTGTATACTGGGATTCTGTTATGGTTATTTTTATTGTTTAAATTCGGAATAAGTGCTAACTGGCATCTATTCTGTAATTTATTGAAGATCATCCATTTACTCAGCAACAGCTTCCAGCATGCAAGCCTATACTGACACCCCAGATGGTGAGATCAATCTATTGTCAATAACTCATTATTATAGGTTTTCTTAACCAATCCACCATGAGTATCGTTTACATGTTCCATATCTGATGACTATCCGTAACTTTGCACAATCAGGTTGTTCCTGTACTTGTGTTTGTGGGCTTAATCTTCATTCCTATTGGCCTTGCTTGCATTGCAGCATCGAATAAGGTAAGTTTTGTTTGTGATCCCTTCATATATAAAACAGTGCTTTAATGTTTGGTTGTTCAAAGATGGAAACTGAAGTTTGGGATCACTGTTTGCTTTCACGTAGGTTATTGAAGTGGTTTATCAGTACGAAACGTTATGTGTACCTGAAAGAATGCTCAACAACAAAGTTGCTTATATCCAAGATTCTTCGATAGATAAGACGTGCACAATGCTTCTCAAGGTAAAACATTTCTCATTTGGAAATAAAGAGGTGCAGGCATGCATCATTTTCTGTACAAAGGAGAAAGTATTGATATGATGCTGCTCTTTTTCCTAGTAGGTCCCCAAGGATATGAAGATGCCAATTTACATATATTATCAACTTGATAAGTTCTACCAGAACCATAGGAGGTAGAAATGCGACTGCTTTTTTTGCTGATCAATTTGCACAGAAGGTAAACTATTCTTAAACTGAAGAATGCATATTGAAACTCAGGTATGTGAAGAGCCGTAGTGATACGCAGCTGAGGTATCCCAAGAATGTCAACGATACACAATCTTGCAAACCTGAAGCTACTGTGCATGGAAACCCAATTGTTCCCTGCGGGCTCGTAGCTTGGAGCCTGTTTAATGACACATACAGCTTTGCCCGGGGCAACGAGACACTGATGGTTAACAAGCAAGGTATTTCATGGAGGAGTGAAAGGGAGCACATTTTCGGCAAACATGTTTATCGAGAAACTTTCAGACGGGACTCTGATTGGTGGCGGCAGGCTTGATCCGAACAAACTGTAAGCTCAGCTCTCCTACTGTAACCAATTAATATTCTAAGTTTCAGACCTAGTTTCTTCAGCGAGTCAAAACATGAGCTTCAACTTTTGTGATTGTCAAATTTGTGTTGCAACTTGAGCAGCTGAGTAAGCAGGAAGATCTTATGGTCTGGATGCGGACTGCAGCCCTGCCAACATTCCGGAAGCTGTACGGAAGGATTGAGGTGGACCTCCGTGCCAATGAGCTGATTACAGTGACAACGCAGAACAACTACAACTCGTACAGCTACGGCGGGAAGAAGGCGCTGGTGCTGTCCACAGCCGGCGTCCTGGGCGGGAAGAACAATTTCCTTGGCCGTGCGT
>RWGY01000803.1:0-39007 GCA_007726485.1 Eragrostis curvula | reverse complement strand
GAATTTCGAATTTGAAATTTCTGTTTCTGTTTGTATTTTGTTCAGTGCAATGCGAGTGCCATGTGCTCTCAGTGACACGGGGTGTCACAGCCCTCCCCCCTTAAAGGAATCTCGTCCCGAGATTAAATAGGAAGAAAGAAAAACGGATGGCGAAAGAGCGAAGAACAAGATGCAAAAAGGGAATAACTAAATAACGCACCTCGGAGGTAGAAAACCTGGAAAATGGGAGTTTAAGAACTCCGCTGTCTCCCACGTGGCCTCGGCCTCAGAGTGGTTGCTCCATTGCACCTTATAGAATCTGGTAGTGCTCTTCCTGGTGACTCGGTCCTTCTGATCAACAATACCAATAGGTTGCTCGGGGTAGGTCAGATCTGGCTCAAGCTGCTCAACATCACTGACCACTCTGTCTGTAGGAACCTTCAAGCATTTCTTTAGCTGCGATACGTGGAACACATTGTGAACACTGGAGAGATTGGAGGGCAACTCCAATCTATAAGCGACGGGTCCACACTGCTCAGATATCCGAAACGGTCCAACGTATCGGGGTGCTAGCTTCCCTCTGACACCAAACCGACGTACACCCTTCATGGGAGAGACACGAAGGTATACGTGGCTGCTCCTCCGACACGAAGGTATACGTGGCTGCACCTCCTGGGTCTGCTCCTCCGGCAGCTGGAAGTCGAGCGGCTCCGGAGTCGTCTCTGTCACTACACGTTATGACAAGGAAAATAATGCAAAGTTAGATGCAAGAATATGATGCAATTCATGATTTAATTACTTGATAGGACAGTCATTTACACTGTAAGTGCAAATGATTAACTTTGTTAATTAATTTCGTCTGGAGTATTTCCTTCATTAACTTTTACTTAAGCTTACCATTAATCCACTTAGGTAAGTTAAATGAATAATATGATTTTGAAAGTTGATTTATGTCCAGAGGCATTTTTCTGATGAAGAGTGCCACTGGAAGTAATTTACGGTGAAGTTTCATGATTTATTGCAAAGTAGATTATTTATAATAATTTATACGGTGCAGAACATGATTTAAATCATAAGAAAATAATTAAACAACATGTGACAGTGGAAAAATGCTCTGTAGGTGTGTTATCAAATTCTTAACAGGCATGCAAGGTTTCATTATTTATGGAGCAACAGAGAATTAATTTTGAATTAAACAAGATCTGCACAAATGAATTTTTACAGAAAACTGAGAACAAGATTGTGTGATTTGGATAGATCTCAGTCTAAGGAATCAAGGAAAATTGGTTTCAGATTTTTCTGATAAGTATTTATTTTTCTGTCGATTTTAAAATTTTCTGGCAATTTCTGGTAATTAGCTAATTAGAAATGGATTGGAAAATAGGAGAGCCAATCAGATCTGGGCATCATGAGTGGCCACAAGACCCGAGCCACACCGGATCTGGACTGGTCACAAGGTGATCTAGCCACTCAGAAACGGAGACACACAGAGGGTCACATGGTCGGGTACACAGGATCCCGTGTAGCCACACGAGATCCGGGTCGTGTGGTCAGCCGTGTGCTTGCCGGAGACATTGCCGGAGACGGGCGGCGCGCTCACCGGAGGGCTGTTTCCGGCGAGGATTCGGCGAAGCGAGGGCGCAGGAAGGAAGCACGGGATGTGACGGACTCACCTCGACGAGCGGAGGCGTGCGCAGGTGACCGGAGTGGGGTCGGCTCCGGGGAAGGGCTGGTGGTGGAGCTCCGGCGACGACGCGAGCTCGCTGCGGTCGACGAGAGGCTTTACGGTTTGGTCCTAGGGATTCCTGGAGTCTCGAGGAATGCCAGCGCGCACACATATGGCGATGAAGGGGCCCTGACGATGAGCTTGACGGAGGGCTCTCGCGGCGGCTCGACGACGGCGCTGGGAAAGAAATTCGGAATCCGGCTGGTTGAGCTGCGAGGACGGTGAAGGGTGGGGTTAGGAGTGTGCGCAGCGACCTTGTGCAGCTCGGAGCGCGAGCAATCGAAGCGGAACTCACCGGAGAGGGCTGAATTGACGACGAGAAGGTGGTGGCGCGGTTGACCGGAAGTGAGGGAGACGACGCCGATTCGCACGTCTCACGGCGGCAGAGGGAAAATGGGAGCCATCCTTGGCTCCAGGGAGTGGTGGCGCATAAGTAGACGGAGTAGCGCGTGGGAGGTCGTCCGGACGGCGGCGGCGGAGCGTCGAGCTCTTGGCGCGGCGAGGGCGGGTGGTGGAGCTAGGGGTTGGGGAGCTCGAGGAGCGGGGAAATGAGGGAGGCGACCGGGGAGAGATGCGGCGTCCGTTTTGTGGCCGCAGCGCAGGTCGGGAGCGGGCCAGGGCGGCGAGGAGCGCCGTTCCTCGGCGGCGACGTGGAGCTAAAGCTCCGACGCGCTCAGTGAGACGACGGTGGCTGACAAGTGGCCCTCGGGCATCTTTCATTTTTCCCAGAATTTTCCAAACTGGAATTTTCCCCAAACTTTAAGCGCTCGATTTGAACTAGCAATTGGACTCCAAAAATTGTAAAACCGGTTGCATTGGAAAGGTCATGAAATGCTCTTTCCAGTGACATAACATGCACATCTCAATTCGAAATAGAATTCAAATGGCAGCTAGTCAAAGTTGGACACTTTTGGAACTTTGGGGATTTATTTGAGCATCGAAATGAATTTCAAAAATCACCAAAAATTCTCCAAAATTCTTATTTCAGAAGGGCTACTCACAGGTATTTTTGTTTGCTCGAGCTGTTGTGCAAAAATTTGAGTTCCTTCAGAAGCTATGGTTTGAACCGCGTTTGAATTTGAATTTCGAATTTGAAATTTCTGTTTCTGTTTGTATTTTGTTCAGTGCAATGCGAGTGCCATGTGCTCTCAGTGACACGGGGTGTCACAGCCCTCCCCCCTTAAAGGAATCTCGTCCCGAGATTAAATAGGAAGAAAGAAAAACGGATGGCGAAAGAGCGAAGAACAAGATGCAAAAAGGGAATAACTAAATAACGCACCTCGGAGGTAGAAAACCTGGAAAATGGGAGTTTAAGAACTCCGCTGTCTCCCACGTGGCCTCGGCCTCAGAGTGGTTGCTCCATTGCACCTTATAGAATCTGGTAGTGCTCTTCCTGGTGACTCGGTCCTTCTGATCAACAATACCAATAGGTTGCTCGGGGTAGGTCAGATCTGGCTCAAGCTGCTCAACATCACTGACCACTCTGTCTGTAGGAACCTTCAAGCATTTCTTTAGCTGCGATACGTGGAACACATTGTGAACACTGGAGAGATTGGAGGGCAACTCCAATCTATAAGCGACGGGTCCACACTGCTCAGATATCCGAAACGGTCCAACGTATCGGGGTGCTAGCTTCCCTCTGACACCAAACCGACGTACACCCTTCATGGGAGAGACACGAAGGTATACGTGGCTGCTCCTCCGACACGAAGGTATACGTGGCTGCACCTCCTGGGTCTGCTCCTCCGGCAGCTGGAAGTCGAGCGGCTCCGGAGTCGTCTCTGTCACTACACGTTATGACAAGGAAAATAATGCAAAGTTAGATGCAAGAATATGATGCAATTCATGATTTAATTACTTGATAGGACAGTCATTTACACTGTAAGTGCAAATGATTAACTTTGTTAATTAATTTCGTCTGGAGTATTTCCTTCATTAACTTTTACTTAAGCTTACCATTAATCCACTTAGGTAAGTTAAATGAATAATGTGATTTCGAAAGTTGATTTATGTCCAGAGGCATTTTTCTGATGAAGAGTGCCACTGGAAGTAATTTACGGTGAAGTTTCATGATTTATTGCAAAGTAGATTATTTATAATAATTTATACGGTGCAGAACATGATTTAAATCATAAGAAAATAATTAAACAACATGTGACAGTGGAAAAATGCTCTGTAGGTGTGTTATCAAATTCTTAACAGGCATGCAAGGTTTCATTATTTATGGAGCAACAGAGAATTAATTTTGAATTAAACAAGATCTGCACAAATGAATTTTTACAGAAAACTGAGAACAAGATTTGTGTGATTTGGATAGATCTCAGTCTAAGGAATCAAGGAAAATTGGTTTCAGATTTTTCTGATAAGTATTTATTTTTCTGTCGATTTTAAAATTTTCTGGCAATTTCTGGTAATTAGCTAATTAGAAATGGATTTGGAAAATAGGAGAGCCAATCAGATCTGGGCATCATGAGTGGCCACAAGACCCGAGCCACACCGGATCTGGACTGGTCACAAGGTGATCTAGCCACTCAGAAACGGAGACACACAGAGGGTCACATGGTCGGGTACACAGGATCCCGTGTAGCCACACGAGATCCGGGTCGTGTGGTCAGCCGTGTGCTTGCCGGAGACATTGCCGGAGACGGGCGGCGCGCTCACCGGAGGGCTATTTCCGGCGAGGATTCGGCGAAGCGAGGGCGCAGGAAGGAAGCACGGGATGTGACGGACTCACCTCGACGAGCGGAGGCGTGCGCAGGTGACCGGAGTGGGGTCGGCTCCGGGGAAGGGCTGGTGGTGGAGCTCCGGCGACGACGCGAGCTCGCTGCGGTCGACGAGAGGCTTTACGGTTTGGTCCTAGGGATTCCTGGAGTCTCGAGGAATGCCAGCGCGCACACATATGGCGATGAAGGGGCCCTGACGATGAGGCTTGACGGAGGGCTCTCGCGGCGGCTCGACGACGGCGCTGGGAAAGAAATTCGGAATCCGGCTGGTTGAGCTGCGAGGACGGTGAAGGGTGGGGTTAGGAGTGTGCGCAGCGACCTTGTGCAGCTCGGAGCGCGAGCAATCGAAGCGGAACTCACCGGAGAGGGCTGAATTGACGACGAGAAGGTGGTGGCGCGGTTGACCGGAAGTGAGGGAGACGACGCCGATTCGCACGTCTCACGGCGGCAGAGGGAAAATGGGAGCCATCCTTGGCTCCAGGGAGTGGTGGCGCATAAGTAGACGGAGTAGCGCGGTGGGAGGTCGTCGGACGGCGGCGGCGGAGCGTCGAGCTCTTGGCGCGGCGAGGGCGGGTGGTGGAGCTAGGGTTTGGGGAGCTCGAGGAGCGGGGAAATGAGGGAGGCGACCGGGGAGAGATGCGGCGTCCGTTTTGTGGCCGCAGCGCAGGTCGGGAGCGGGCCAGGGGCGGCGAGGAGCGCCGTTCCTCGGCGGCGACGTGGAGCTAAAGCTCCGACGCGCTCAGTGAGACGACGGTGGCTGACAAGTGGGCCCTCGGGCATCTTTCATTTTTCCCAGAATTTTCCAAACTGGAATTTTCCCCAAACTTTAGCGCTCGATTTGAACTAGCAATTGGACTCCAAAAATTGTAAAACCGGTTGCATTGGAAAGGTCATGAAATGCTCTTTCCAGTGACATAACATGCACATCTCAATTCGAAATAGAATTCAAATGGCAGCTAGTCAAAGTTGGACACTTTTGGAACTTTGGGGATTTATTTGAGCATCGAAATGAATTTCAAAAATCACCAAAAATTCTCCAAAATTCTTATTTCAGAAGGGCTACTCACAGGTATTTTTGTTTGCTCGAGCTGTTGTGCAAAAATTTGAGTTCCTTCAGAAGCTATGGTTTGAACCGCGTTTGAATTTGAATTTCGAATTTGAAATTTCTGTTTCTGTTTGTATTTTGTTCAGTGCAATGCGAGTGCCATGTGCTCTCAGTGACACGGGGTGTCACAGCCCTCCCCCCTTAAAGGAATCTCGTCCCGAGATTAAATAGGAAGAAAGAAAAACGGATGGCGAAAGAGCGAAGAACAAGATGCAAAAAGGGAATAACTAAATAACGCACCTCGGAGGTAGAAAACCTGGAAAATGGGAGTTTAAGAACTCCGCTGTCTCCCACGTGGCCTCGGCCTCAGAGTGGTTGCTCCATTGCACCTTATAGAATCTGGTAGTGCTCTTCCTGGTGACTCGGTCCTTCTGATCAACAATACCAATAGGTTGCTCGGGGTAGGTCAGATCTGGCTCAAGCTGCTCAACATCACTGACCACTCTGTCTGTAGGAACCTTCAAGCATTTCTTTAGCTGCGATACGTGGAACACATTGTGAACACTGGAGAGATTGGAGGGCAACTCCAATCTATAAGCGACGGGTCCACACTGCTCAGATATCCGAAACGGTCCAACGTATCGGGGTGCTAGCTTCCCTCTGACACCAAACCGACGTACACCCTTCATGGGAGAGACACGAAGGTATACGTGGCTGCTCCTCCGACACGAAGGTATACGTGGCTGCACCTCCTGGGTCTGCTCCTCCGGCAGCTGGAAGTCGAGCGGCTCCGGAGTCGTCTCTGTCACTACACGTTATGACAAGGAAAATAATGCAAAGTTAGATGCAAGAATATGATGCAATTCATGATTTAATTACTTGATAGGACAGTCATTTACACTGTAAGTGCAAATGATTAACTTTGTTAATTAATTTCGTCTGGAGTATTTCCTTCATTAACTTTTACTTAAGCTTACCATTAATCCACTTAGGTAAGTTAAATGAATAATGTGATTTCGAAAGTTGATTTATGTCCAGAGGCATTTTTCTGATGAAGAGTGCCACTGGAAGTAATTTACGGTGAAGTTTCATGATTTATTGCAAAGTAGATTATTTATAATAATTTATACGGTGCAGAACATGATTTAAATCATAAGAAAATAATTAAACAACATGTGACAGTGGAAAAATGCTCTGTAGGTGTGTTATCAAATTCTTAACAGGCATGCAAGGTTTCATTATTTATGGAGCAACAGAGAATTAATTTTGAATTAAACAAGATCTGCACAAATGAATTTTTACAGAAAACTGAGAACAAGATTTGTGTGATTTGGATAGATCTCAGTCTAAGGAATCAAGGAAAATTGGTTTCAGATTTTTCTGATAAGTATTTATTTTTCTGTCGATTTTAAAATTTTCTGGCAATTTCTGGTAATTAGCTAATTAGAAATGGATTTGGAAAATAGGAGAGCCAATCAGATCTGGGCATCATGAGTGGCCACAAGACCCGAGCCACACCGGATCTGGACTGGTCACAAGGTGATCTAGCCACTCAGAAACGGAGACACACAGAGGGTCACATGGTCGGGTACACAGGATCCCGTGTAGCCACACGAGATCCGGGTCGTGTGGTCAGCCGTGTGCTTGCCGGAGACATTGCCGGAGACGGGCGGCGCGCTCACCGGAGGGCTGTTTCCGGCGAGGATTCGGCGAAGCGAGGGCGCAGGAAGGAAGCACGGGATGTGACGGACTCACCTCGACGAGCGGAGGCGTGCGCAGGTGACCGGAGTGGGGTCGGCTCCGGGGAAGGGCTGGTGGTGGAGCTCCGGCGACGACGCGAGCTCGCTGCGGTCGACGAGAGGCTTTACGGTTTGGTCCTAGGGATTCCTGGAGTCTCGAGGAATGCCAGCGCGCACACATATGGCGATGAAGGGGCCCTGACGATGAGGCTTGACGGAGGGCTCTCGCGGCGGCTCGACGACGGCGCTGGGAAAGAAATTCGGAATCCGGCTGGTTGAGCTGCGAGGACGGTGAAGGGTGGGGTTAGGAGTGTGCGCAGCGACCTTGTGCAGCTCGGAGCGCGAGCAATCGAAGCGGAACTCACCGGAGAGGGCTGAATTGACGACGAGAAGGTGGTGGCGCGGTTGACCGGAAGTGAGGGAGACGACGCCGATTCGCACGTCTCACGGCGGCAGAGGGAAAATGGGAGCCATCCTTGGCTCCAGGGAGTGGTGGCGCATAAGTAGACGGAGTAGCGCGGTGGGAGGTCGTCGGACGGCGGCGGCGGAGCGTCGAGCTCTTGGCGCGGCGAGGGCGGGTGGTGGAGCTAGGGTTTGGGGAGCTCGAGGAGCGGGGAAATGAGGGAGGCGACCGGGGAGAGATGCGGCGTCCGTTTTGTGGCCGCAGCGCAGGTCGGGAGCGGGCCAGGGGCGGCGAGGAGCGCCGTTCCTCGGCGGCGACGTGGAGCTAAAGCTCCGACGCGCTCAGTGAGACGACGGTGGCTGACAAGTGGGCCCTCGGGCATCTTTCATTTTTCCCAGAATTTTCCAAACTGGAATTTTCCCCAAACTTTAGCGCTCGATTTGAACTAGCAATTGGACTCCAAAAATTGTAAAACCGGTTGCATTGGAAAGGTCATGAAATGCTCTTTCCAGTGACATAACATGCACATCTCAATTCGAAATAGAATTCAAATGGCAGCTAGTCAAAGTTGGACACTTTTGGAACTTTGGGGATTTATTTGAGCATCGAAATGAATTTCAAAAATCACCAAAAATTCTCCAAAATTCTTATTTCAGAAGGGCTACTCACAGGTATTTTTGTTTGCTCGAGCTGTTGTGCAAAAATTTGAGTTCCTTCAGAAGCTATGGTTTGAACCGCGTTTGAATTTGAATTTCGAATTTGAAATTTCTGTTTCTGTTTGTATTTTGTTCAGTGCAATGCGAGTGCCATGTGCTCTCAGTGACACGGGGTGTCACAGCCCTCCCCCCTTAAAGGAATCTCGTCCCGAGATTAAATAGGAAGAAAGAAAAACGGATGGCGAAAGAGCGAAGAACAAGATGCAAAAAGGGAATAACTAAATAACGCACCTCGGAGGTAGAAAACCTGGAAAATGGGAGTTTAAGAACTCCGCTGTCTCCCACGTGGCCTCGGCCTCAGAGTGGTTGCTCCATTGCACCTTATAGAATCTGGTAGTGCTCTTCCTGGTGACTCGGTCCTTCTGATCAACAATACCAATAGGTTGCTCGGGGTAGGTCAGATCTGGCTCAAGCTGCTCAACATCACTGACCACTCTGTCTGTAGGAACCTTCAAGCATTTCTTTAGCTGCGATACGTGGAACACATTGTGAACACTGGAGAGATTGGAGGGCAACTCCAATCTATAAGCGACGGGTCCACACTGCTCAGATATCCGAAACGGTCCAACGTATCGGGGTGCTAGCTTCCCTCTGACACCAAACCGACGTACACCCTTCATGGGAGAGACACGAAGGTATACGTGGCTGCTCCTCCGACACGAAGGTATACGTGGCTGCACCTCCTGGGTCTGCTCCTCCGGCAGCTGGAAGTCGAGCGGCTCCGGAGTCGTCTCTGTCACTACACGTTATGACAAGGAAAATAATGCAAAGTTAGATGCAAGAATATGATGCAATTCATGATTTAATTACTTGATAGGACAGTCATTTACACTGTAAGTGCAAATGATTAACTTTGTTAATTAATTTCGTCTGGAGTATTTCCTTCATTAACTTTTACTTAAGCTTACCATTAATCCACTTAGGTAAGTTAAATGAATAATGTGATTTCGAAAGTTGATTTATGTCCAGAGGCATTTTTCTGATGAAGAGTGCCACTGGAAGTAATTTACGGTGAAGTTTCATGATTTATTGCAAAGTAGATTATTTATAATAATTTATACGGTGCAGAACATGATTTAAATCATAAGAAAATAATTAAACAACATGTGACAGTGGAAAAATGCTCTGTAGGTGTGTTATCAAATTCTTAACAGGCATGCAAGGTTTCATTATTTATGGAGCAACAGAGAATTAATTTTGAATTAAACAAGATCTGCACAAATGAATTTTTACAGAAAACTGAGAACAAGATTTGTGTGATTTGGATAGATCTCAGTCTAAGGAATCAAGGAAAATTGGTTTCAGATTTTTCTGATAAGTATTTATTTTTCTGTCGATTTTAAAATTTTCTGGCAATTTCTGGTAATTAGCTAATTAGAAATGGATTTGGAAAATAGGAGAGCCAATCAGATCTGGGCATCATGAGTGGCCACAAGACCCGAGCCACACCGGATCTGGACTGGTCACAAGGTGATCTAGCCACTCAGAAACGGAGACACACAGAGGGTCACATGGTCGGGTACACAGGATCCCGTGTAGCCACACGAGATCCGGGTCGTGTGGTCAGCCGTGTGCTTGCCGGAGACATTGCCGGAGACGGGCGGCGCGCTCACCGGAGGGCTGTTTCCGGCGAGGATTCGGCGAAGCGAGGGCGCAGGAAGGAAGCACGGGATGTGACGGACTCACCTCGACGAGCGGAGGCGTGCGCAGGTGACCGGAGTGGGGTCGGCTCCGGGGAAGGGCTGGTGGTGGAGCTCCGGCGACGACGCGAGCTCGCTGCGGTCGACGAGAGGCTTTACGGTTTGGTCCTAGGGATTCCTGGAGTCTCGAGGAATGCCAGCGCGCACACATATGGCGATGAAGGGGCCCTGACGATGAGGCTTGACGGAGGGCTCTCGCGGCGGCTCGACGACGGCGCTGGGAAAGAAATTCGGAATCCGGCTGGTTGAGCTGCGAGGACGGTGAAGGGTGGGGTTAGGAGTGTGCGCAGCGACCTTGTGCAGCTCGGAGCGCGAGCAATCGAAGCGGAACTCACCGGAGAGGGCTGAATTGACGACGAGAAGGTGGTGGCGCGGTTGACCGGAAGTGAGGGAGACGACGCCGATTCGCACGTCTCACGGCGGCAGAGGGAAAATGGGAGCCATCCTTGGCTCCAGGGAGTGGTGGCGCATAAGTAGACGGAGTAGCGCGGTGGGAGGTCGTCGGACGGCGGCGGCGGAGCGTCGAGCTCTTGGCGCGGCGAGGGCGGGTGGTGGAGCTAGGGTTTGGGGAGCTCGAGGAGCGGGGAAATGAGGGAGGCGACCGGGGAGAGATGCGGCGTCCGTTTTGTGGCCGCAGCGCAGGTCGGGAGCGGGCCAGGGGTGGCGAGGAGCGCCGTTCCTCGGCGGCGACGTGGAGCTAAAGCTCCGACGCGCTCAGTGAGACGACGGTGGCTGACAAGTGGGCCCTCGGGCATCTTTCATTTTTCCCAGAATTTTCCAAACTGGAATTTTCCCCAAACTTTAGCGCTCGATTTGAACTAGCAATTGGACTCCAAAAATTGTAAAACCGGTTGCATTGGAAAGGTCATGAAATGCTCTTTCCAGTGACATAACATGCACATCTCAATTCGAAATAGAATTCAAATGGCAGCTAGTCAAAGTTGGACACTTTTGGAACTTTGGGGATTTATTTGAGCATCGAAATGAATTTCAAAAATCACCAAAAATTCTCCAAAATTCTTATTTCAGAAGGGCTACTCACAGGTATTTTTGTTTGCTCGAGCTGTTGTGCAAAAATTTGAGTTCCTTCAGAAGCTATGGTTTGAACCGCGTTTGAATTTGAATTTCGAATTTGAAATTTCTGTTTCTGTTTGTATTTTGTTCAGTGCAATGCGAGTGCCATGTGCTCTCAGTGACACGGGGTGTCACAGCCCTCCCCCCTTAAAGGAATCTCGTCCCGAGATTAAATAGGAAGAAAGAAAAACGGATGGCGAAAGAGCGAAGAACAAGATGCAAAAAGGGAATAACTAAATAACGCACCTCGGAGGTAGAAAACCTGGAAAATGGGAGTTTAAGAACTCCGCTGTCTCCCACGTGGCCTCGGCCTCAGAGTGGTTGCTCCATTGCACCTTATAGAATCTGGTAGTGCTCTTCCTGGTGACTCGGTCCTTCTGATCAACAATACCAATAGGTTGCTCGGGGTAGGTCAGATCTGGCTCAAGCTGCTCAACATCACTGACCACTCTGTCTGTAGGAACCTTCAAGCATTTCTTTAGCTGCGATACGTGGAACACATTGTGAACACTGGAGAGATTGGAGGGCAACTCCAATCTATAAGCGACGGGTCCACACTGCTCAGATATCCGAAACGGTCCAACGTATCGGGGTGCTAGCTTCCCTCTGACACCAAACCGACGTACACCCTTCATGGGAGAGACACGAAGGTATACGTGGCTGCTCCTCCGACACGAAGGTATACGTGGCTGCACCTCCTGGGTCTGCTCCTCCGGCAGCTGGAAGTCGAGCGGCTCCGGAGTCGTCTCTGTCACTACACGTTATGACAAGGAAAATAATGCAAAGTTAGATGCAAGAATATGATGCAATTCATGATTTAATTACTTGATAGGACAGTCATTTACACTGTAAGTGCAAATGATTAACTTTGTTAATTAATTTCGTCTGGAGTATTTCCTTCATTAACTTTTACTTAAGCTTACCATTAATCCACTTAGGTAAGTTAAATGAATAATGTGATTTCGAAAGTTGATTTATGTCCAGAGGCATTTTTCTGATGAAGAGTGCCACTGGAAGTAATTTACGGTGAAGTTTCATGATTTATTGCAAAGTAGATTATTTATAATAATTTATACGGTGCAGAACATGATTTAAATCATAAGAAAATAATTAAACAACATGTGACAGTGGAAAAATGCTCTGTAGGTGTGTTATCAAATTCTTAACAGGCATGCAAGGTTTCATTATTTATGGAGCAACAGAGAATTAATTTTGAATTAAACAAGATCTGCACAAATGAATTTTTACAGAAAACTGAGAACAAGATTTGTGTGATTTGGATAGATCTCAGTCTAAGGAATCAAGGAAAATTGGTTTCAGATTTTTCTGATAAGTATTTATTTTTCTGTCGATTTTAAAATTTTCTGGCAATTTCTGGTAATTAGCTAATTAGAAATGGATTTGGAAAATAGGAGAGCCAATCAGATCTGGGCATCATGAGTGGCCACAAGACCCGAGCCACACCGGATCTGGACTGGTCACAAGGTGATCTAGCCACTCAGAAACGGAGACACACAGAGGGTCACATGGTCGGGTACACAGGATCCCGTGTAGCCACACGAGATCCGGGTCGTGTGGTCAGCCGTGTGCTTGCCGGAGACATTGCCGGAGACGGGCGGCGCGCTCACCGGAGGGCTGTTTCCGGCGAGGATTCGGCGAAGCGAGGGCGCAGGAAGGAAGCACGGGATGTGACGGACTCACCTCGACGAGCGGAGGCGTGCGCAGGTGACCGGAGTGGGGTCGGCTCCGGGGAAGGGCTGGTGGTGGAGCTCCGGCGACGACGCGAGCTCGCTGCGGTCGACGAGAGGCTTTACGGTTTGGTCCTAGGGATTCCTGGAGTCTCGAGGAATGCCAGCGCGCACACATATGGCGATGAAGGGGCCCTGACGATGAGGCTTGACGGAGGGCTCTCGCGGCGGCTCGACGACGGCGCTGGGAAAGAAATTCGGAATCCGGCTGGTTGAGCTGCGAGGACGGTGAAGGGTGGGGTTAGGAGTGTGCGCAGCGACCTTGTGCAGCTCGGAGCGCGAGCAATCGAAGCGGAACTCACCGGAGAGGGCTGAATTGACGACGAGAAGGTGGTGGCGCGGTTGACCGGAAGTGAGGGAGACGACGCCGATTCGCACGTCTCACGGCGGCAGAGGGAAAATGGGAGCCATCCTTGGCTCCAGGGAGTGGTGGCGCATAAGTAGACGGAGTAGCGCGGTGGGAGGTCGTCGGACGGCGGCGGCGGAGCGTCGAGCTCTTGGCGCGGCGAGGGCGGGTGGTGGAGCTAGGGTTTGGGGAGCTCGAGGAGCGGGGAAATGAGGGAGGCGACCGGGGAGAGATGCGGCGTCCGTTTTGTGGCCGCAGCGCAGGTCGGGAGCGGGCCAGGGGCGGCGAGGAGCGCCGTTCCTCGGCGGCGACGTGGAGCTAAAGCTCCGACGCGCTCAGTGAGACGACGGTGGCTGACAAGTGGGCCCTCGGGCATCTTTCATTTTTCCCAGAATTTTCCAAACTGGAATTTTCCCCAAACTTTAGCGCTCGATTTGAACTAGCAATTGGACTCCAAAAATTGTAAAACCGGTTGCATTGGAAAGGTCATGAAATGCTCTTTCCAGTGACATAACATGCACATATCAATTCGAAATAGAATTCAAATGGCAGCTAGTCAAAGTTGGACACTTTTGGAACTTTGGGGATTTATTTGAGCATCGAAATGAATTTCAAAAATCACCAAAAATTCTCCAAAATTCTTATTTCAGAAGGGCTACTCACAGGTATTTTTGTTTGCTCGAGCTGTTGTGCAAAAATTTGAGTTCCTTCAGAAGCTATGGTTTGAACCGCGTTTGAATTTGAATTTCGAATTTGAAATTTCTGTTTCTGTTTGTATTTTGTTCAGTGCAATGCGAGTGCCATGTGCTCTCAGTGACACGGGGTGTCACAGCCCTCCCCCCTTAAAGGAATCTCGTCCCGAGATTAAATAGGAAGAAAGAAAAACGGATGGCGAAAGAGCGAAGAACAAGATGCAAAAAGGGAATAACTAAATAACGCACCTCGGAGGTAGAAAACCTGGAAAATGGGAGTTTAAGAACTCCGCTGTCTCCCACGTGGCCTCGGCCTCAGAGTGGTTGCTCCATTGCACCTTATAGAATCTGGTAGTGCTCTTCCTGGTGACTCGGTCCTTCTGATCAACAATACCAATAGGTTGCTCGGGGTAGGTCAGATCTGGCTCAAGCTGCTCAACATCACTGACCACTCTGTCTGTAGGAACCTTCAAGCATTTCTTTAGCTGCGATACGTGGAACACATTGTGAACACTGGAGAGATTGGAGGGCAACTCCAATCTATAAGCGACGGGTCCACACTGCTCAGATATCCGAAACGGTCCAACGTATCGGGGTGCTAGCTTCCCTCTGACACCAAACCGACGTACACCCTTCATGGGAGAGACACGAAGGTATACGTGGCTGCTCCTCCGACACGAAGGTATACGTGGCTGCACCTCCTGGGTCTGCTCCTCCGGCAGCTGGAAGTCGAGCGGCTCCGGAGTCGTCTCTGTCACTACACGTTATGACAAGGAAAATAATGCAAAGTTAGATGCAAGAATATGATGCAATTCATGATTTAATTACTTGATAGGACAGTCATTTACACTGTAAGTGCAAATGATTAACTTTGTTAATTAATTTCGTCTGGAGTATTTCCTTCATTAACTTTTACTTAAGCTTACCATTAATCCACTTAGGTAAGTTAAATGAATAATGTGATTTCGAAAGTTGATTTATGTCCAGAGGCATTTTTCTGATGAAGAGTGCCACTGGAAGTAATTTACGGTGAAGTTTCATGATTTATTGCAAAGTAGATTATTTATAATAATTTATACGGTGCAGAACATGATTTAAATCATAAGAAAATAATTAAACAACATGTGACAGTGGAAAAATGCTCTGTAGGTGTGTTATCAAATTCTTAACAGGCATGCAAGGTTTCATTATTTATGGAGCAACAGAGAATTAATTTTGAATTAAACAAGATCTGCACAAATGAATTTTTACAGAAAACTGAGAACAAGATTTGTGTGATTTGGATAGATCTCAGTCTAAGGAATCAAGGAAAATTGGTTTCAGATTTTTCTGATAAGTATTTATTTTTCTGTCGATTTTAAAATTTTCTGGCAATTTCTGGTAATTAGCTAATTAGAAATGGATTTGGAAAATAGGAGAGCCAATCAGATCTGGGCATCATGAGTGGCCACAAGACCCGAGCCACACCGGATCTGGACTGGTCACAAGGTGATCTAGCCACTCAGAAACGGAGACACACAGAGGGTCACATGGTCGGGTACACAGGATCCCGTGTAGCCACACGAGATCCGGGTCGTGTGGTCAGCCGTGTGCTTGCCGGAGACATTGCCGGAGACGGGCGGCGCGCTCACCGGAGGGCTGTTTCCGGCGAGGATTCGGCGAAGCGAGGGCGCAGGAAGGAAGCACGGGATGTGACGGACTCACCTCGACGAGCGGAGGCGTGCGCAGGTGACCGGAGTGGGGTCGGCTCCGGGGAAGGGCTGGTGGTGGAGCTCCGGCGACGACGCGAGCTCGCTGCGGTCGACGAGAGGCTTTACGGTTTGGTCCTAGGGATTCCTGGAGTCTCGAGGAATGCCAGCGCGCACACATATGGCGATGAAGGGGCCCTGACGATGAGGCTTGACGGAGGGCTCTCGCGGCGGCTCGACGACGGCGCTGGGAAAGAAATTCGGAATCCGGCTGGTTGAGCTGCGAGGACGGTGAAGGGTGGGGTTAGGAGTGTGCGCAGCGACCTTGTGCAGCTCGGAGCGCGAGCAATCGAAGCGGAACTCACCGGAGAGGGCTGAATTGACGACGAGAAGGTGGTGGCGCGGTTGACCGGAAGTGAGGGAGACGACGCCGATTCGCACGTCTCACGGCGGCAGAGGGAAAATGGGAGCCATCCTTGGCTCCAGGGAGTGGTGGCGCATAAGTAGACGGAGTAGCGCGGTGGGAGGTCGTCGGACGGCGGCGGCGGAGCGTCGAGCTCTTGGCGCGGCGAGGGCGGGTGGTGGAGCTAGGGTTTGGGGAGCTCGAGGAGCGGGGAAATGAGGGAGGCGACCGGGGAGAGATGCGGCGTCCGTTTTGTGGCCGCAGCGCAGGTCGGGAGCGGGCCAGGGGCGGCGAGGAGCGCCGTTCCTCGGCGGCGACGTGGAGCTAAAGCTCCGACGCGCTCAGTGAGACGACGGTGGCTGACAAGTGGGCCCTCGGGCATCTTTCATTTTTCCCAGAATTTTCCAAACTGGAATTTTCCCCAAACTTTAGCGCTCGATTTGAACTAGCAATTGGACTCCAAAAATTGTAAAACCGGTTGCATTGGAAAGGTCATGAAATGCTCTTTCCAGTGACATAACATGCACATCTCAATTCGAAATAGAATTCAAATGGCAGCTAGTCAAAGTTGGACACTTTTGGAACTTTGGGGATTTATTTGAGCATCGAAATGAATTTCAAAAATCACCAAAAATTCTCCAAAATTCTTATTTCAGAAGGGCTACTCACAGGTATTTTTGTTTGCTCGAGCTGTTGTGCAAAAATTTGAGTTCCTTCAGAAGCTATGGTTTGAACCGCGTTTGAATTTGAATTTCGAATTTGAAATTTCTGTTTCTGTTTGTATTTTGTTCAGTGCAATGCGAGTGCCATGTGCTCTCAGTGACACGGGGTGTCACAGCCCTCCCCCCTTAAAGGAATCTCGTCCCGAGATTAAATAGGAAGAAAGAAAAACGGATGGCGAAAGAGCGAAGAACAAGATGCAAAAAGGGAATAACTAAATAACGCACCTCGGAGGTAGAAAACCTGGAAAATGGGAGTTTAAGAACTCCGCTGTCTCCCACGTGGCCTCGGCCTCAGAGTGGTTGCTCCATTGCACCTTATAGAATCTGGTAGTGCTCTTCCTGGTGACTCGGTCCTTCTGATCAACAATACCAATAGGTTGCTCGGGGTAGGTCAGATCTGGCTCAAGCTGCTCAACATCACTGACCACTCTGTCTGTAGGAACCTTCAAGCATTTCTTTAGCTGCGATACGTGGAACACATTGTGAACACTGGAGAGATTGGAGGGCAACTCCAATCTATAAGCGACGGGTCCACACTGCTCAGATATCCGAAACGGTCCAACGTATCGGGGTGCTAGCTTCCCTCTGACACCAAACCGACGTACACCCTTCATGGGAGAGACACGAAGGTATACGTGGCTGCCAACTGCAAACACCAACGGTCGGCGTCTTCTATCAGCATAGCTCTTCTGTCGAGACTTGGCTGCTCTCAAGTTCGACTGAATGCGTCTCACAGTCTCCTCAGCCTCTGCTATCAACTCAGTCCCAAAGGCGAATCGCTCGCCAGACTCAACCCAATTAAGGGGAGTGCGACAGCGACGTCCATACAACGCCTCAAAGGGTGCCATCTTGATGCTCTCCTGGTAACTGTTGTTATAGGAGAACTCTGCTAGCGGTAAACATTTCTCCCAATCCTTGGTGTGAGTCAGCACGCAAGCACGAAGTAAGTCCTCAAGAATCTGGTTCACCCTCTCAGTCTGTCCATCTGTCTGAGGGTGGTAAGCAGCACTGCGGATCAAGGTGGTGTCTAAAGATGCATGCAGCTGCTCCCAGAAGCGAGAAACAAACTGAGGTCCTCTATCTGAAATGATGGTCTTAGGCACTCCATGCAAACAGACAATCCGGGAGATATAAAGCTCAGCATACTTCTGCACACTGTAACGGGTATACACTGGAATGAAGTGAGCTGACTTGGTCAATCGATCGACAATCACCCAAATAGAGTCATGCTTCTGTGAGGTGAGAGGTAAGCCAACAATGAAATCCATGCTGATATCCTCCCACTTCCAAGCAGGAACGCTCAAAGGCTGCAATAATCCAGCTGGCTTCATGTATTCTGCCTTCACCCTCCTGCAAGTGTCACACTCAGAAACGTACTGTGCGACCTCCCGCTTCATGCGGGTCCACCAGAAGCGACTCCTCAAATCCTGGTACATCTTGTTGCTACCAGGGTGGATGGAATACTTGGACAAGTGCGCCTCATCAAGAATCTTCCTGCGCAACTCAAAGTCCTTAGGAACTACCAATCTGTCCTTGAACCATAGGACTCCATCCTCATCCTCCCTGAAACACTGGACTCTAGCTTCCCTGAGCTTGAGTCTCCTCCTGAGGTGACTCACCTTCTCATCCTTCTTCTGTGCTGCCACAATCTCATCTCGCAGGGTCGGAACAAGTGATATATTGGCCAAGGAGCCATAAGCATACACTCTAAGACTGGGCTCTGCCTCTGCATAAGGAGCTGCGATAAGATTATTGCAATGAGCCTTGCGACTCAAAGCATCAGCAACCACATTAGCCTTCCCTGGGTGATAGTGAATCTCCAGATCATAGTCCTTGATCAGCTCTAACCATCTCCTCTGGCGCATGTTCAGATCTGACTGCGTGAATATATACTTGAGGCTCTTGTGATCTGTGTAGATATGCACCAGATTTCCCAACAGGTAATGCCGCCATACTTTCAGGGCAAGTACGACAGCTGCAAGCTCAAGATCGTGAGTGGGGTAATGCTCTTCATGTCGCTTAAGCTGCCGAGAGACATAAGCAATTACCCTGCCATCCTGCATCAGCACACAACCAAGACCAGTACCGGAAGCATCACAATACACATCAAATGGCTTGGTGATATCAGGCTGAGCTAAAACTGGAGCGGTAGTGAGAAGCTTCTTCAGATTCTGGAAAGCATCACCACACTGCGAGCTCCACACAAATCTCATGTTCTTCTTCAGCAACTCAGTGATGGGCTTGGAGATCTTAGAGAAATTCGGAATAAACCGACGGTAATAACCAGCCAAACCCAAGAAACTGCGAATCTGAGAGACAGTCGTAGGTGCATTCCAATCCAGAACATCCTGCACCTTGCTAGGGTCAACAGCAATACCCTCAGCTGATATAACATGGCCCAGAAAAGGCACCTCGCTAAGCCAGAACTCGCACTTGCTGAACTTAGCGTACAGCTGGTGATCCCTCAAACGCTGCAACACAATCCTGAGGTGCTGCTCATGCTCCTCCTCTGTCTCTGAATAGATCAAGATGTCGTCAATGAAAACCACGACAAACTTGTCCAACTCTGGCATGAACACTGAGTTCATCAAGTACATGAAGTAAGCAGGTGCATTAGTCAAACCGAAAGACATCACCAAGTACTCATAGAGTCCATATCTGGTAGAGAAAGCAGTCTTCGGAATGTCCTCTGCACGGATCTTAATCTGATGATACCCAGAACGGAGATCAATCTTGGAGAACACCTTAGCTCTAGCTAGCTGATCGAACAAGATATCAATGCGAGGCAGCGGATACTTGTTCTTAATCATCACAGCATTAAGTGGCCTATAATCCACACATAGCCTGAGCGCCTGATCCTTCTTCTTCACAAACAAGGCTGGACAACCCCAAGGTGAAGAGCTAGGACGAATGAAACCCTTGTCCAATAGCTCCTTCAACTGCATCTTCAACTCTGCTAACTCATTTGGGGCCATCTTGTACGGTTTCCTAGAGATAGGTGCTGTGCCTGGCTGCAAGTCAATGCGGAACTCCACATCGCGATCTGGTGGTATGCCTGGCAAATCATCTGGGAATACATCTGGGTACTCACGCACCACAGGAATCACATCCAGACTCTTGCCAACGGCCTGATGCACTGACGGTCTCGATGTGGCCAACAAAGATAGCTGAAGAGTGACCTTGCCATGCATAGGAGAATCTAAGTGAACAGAACGAAGAGAGATATCCAGAACAGCCTTATGGTACTTCATCCACCTCATACCAAGAATCACATCTAGTCCTTGCTCCTGTAGGACAATAAGATGTGCAGTGTAGATCTTTCCCGCTAAATTAAGGGGAGCATTAGAGATAAGCTGCCTGGTGAGAATACGACCCCCTGGAGTGCTGATAAGGTACGGGGTCTCCATAGATGAAATCCCGAGGCCCAAACGGCGTGTACAAGCTAGACTGATGAAATCATGAGATGCACCTGAATCGAACAATATATCAATAGGCCGGTGACACATGGAGAACGTACCAGCAAGAACCTGCTCGCCCTCTGGAATCTCCTCAGCAGTGGTGTAGTTAACGCGCCCAGTCTTGACTGGCGCGTTCCTGCCCTGCTGGCGCTGCTGTCCTGCTGCCTGAACTGGAGCCTTCTGCGCGTCGTTCTGCCTCGGTGCTGCACGGCAGTCACGCGCAAAGTGCCCCACCTGTCCACAGTTGAAGCACGGAAAACCTCTGCCTGCCTGCTGCTGCTGCTGCTGCGAGCGCTGCTGCTGCTGACGCTGGTACTGCTGTGGCTGTCTCTGAGCCAACTGCTGCTGCTGCTGCTGACGCTGGTACTGTGGAGGTGCAAGGTACCTCTGTCCACTGGGAGCGGTGTACACAAGGCGTGGCCTGGCTGAAGTGCTGCCAGACTGTGGTGCCACTGCCTTCCTCTTCCTCTTGTCGTCCTGGTGTGCCCTGATGGCATCCTCCATCACGATCGCTGCACTGACAAGCTCGTCGAAGGTACCACCGGCGTTCAGGACAAGCCGGGACTGAAGCTTGGTAGACAAGCCTCTCAAGAAACACGCCTTCCGCTTGGCGGGCGTGTCTACCTGGTCTGGAGCAAACTGGGCCAGGTGGTTGAACACCTGGGCGTAGTCGAACACGTTCCTGCCTCCCTGCCTGAGGTCCAGGAACTCTCTGAACTTCCGCTGCATAATGCCCGGCGGAATGTGGAACGAGCGGAAAGCCTCTCTGAACTGTGCCCAAGTCAACTGCTGACCGGCCGGAAGAGTGGCAAGGTGAGCTGCCCACCATCCTCCAGCCGACCCCCGAAGCTGCTGCGCCGCAAACAGTGTCTTCTGCACCTCTGTGCAGGCAGGAAGGAGCCCAAACTTGGACTCCACAGTGCGCAGCCAAGACTCCGCCTCCATCGGGTCAGTGGACCCGGAAAAGACAGGCGGGTGAGTGGCCAGGAAGTCTGCGTAGGTGCAGCCTGGCTGTGGACCCTGACGGTTGCCGCCCTGCTGGGTGACGGCCTGAACGAGAGTCCTGATCAGCTCCGTCTGGTTGTGCATCGCCTCCGCCATATTGTACTGCGGCGGGGGTGGTGGCGGACGACGCGGCGGCATTCTGCCAAATTAAAATCATCACCGTTAGCTCCAAGATACAACATTAATCAATATGGCAGAATTGAAAAGCAAGAAAGGCTATAAGCATCCATATTGAGAGAGTTTGCCAGAAAAAATCCCACAAACTGCTCCAAACAGAACAACCATGCTAAATAAAAATTTGAACATGGTAAGAAAGTTCTGGAAGGTCGTAGCAAGTAGCTACATTAAGCCTTTCACGCACAAACTCAGGTGCAACGGTCCATCAAAGCAACAGACTGAAATCTGTCTTGACTGCGAGCAGCAGTCACAAGAACAAAAACTGACACTTCTGAAGGCTTCAAACGAGAAAAGTCAGAACACGAAACTTGTAGATAACTTCAAGATCTTTCCATCGAGTGCTCAAACGTCCAAAATGGATCAGTAGAACTGGAGATATCGATTTTTGAAGTTGGTGGACAGATTCTGGAAAAACTGGTCAAGGCTGAAATTTGGTTTCATTTGGTTGATGGATTTGGGGGTGATACTGACAGAATCGAAAGGTGAACTCTGAAGCAAAGTTTTAGTTCAGGTTTTAAGATTTCCAGCAAGTCTTGGTTCATCGAATTTGGCCAAGCGGTTTTGGAGTTATGAATTTTTAAAATTAGCTTGTCAGTCTGAAATTTTTGGGTGATCTGAAATTCGTGGAAGTGTTTTAATTGATGATGCAATGCATGCTCGTCCTGCACGTCCTCACAAAATAAAAATTTGCCCAACTATAGCAGGCCGTAGACAGTGGTGGTGACTACTTCGCACTCACAAACGTTTCTACACGATCTACGCGCGAGTTAGTGTACCTGCAAGCACACAACGTCACCTCAACCAACCTACACAGGTGACGTACCTCATAAAAATGTAATACATGGTCCAATGACATATCCTCACCATCCTCAACTCCTCGTGAACTCGATGGCTCACGGAACATAACAAAACTCTGCCACCAATATCCAAAACCAGCGCCATGTAGTTCCTTACCTTCTTACCTGGGCGTCGGTGCGTCGTTACAGAAAAATAACAATCAACTCCTATTACCACCTGATTACTCTAACATCCTTATAATGGGCTTTTCGTTCCTCACACGTACGTGGTTAGATTTTCGAAAATAGGCCGTTTATATGATGTACTGTCCCAACACGGCTCTGGTACCAGCTGAAGCGTCTCCGCTTTTCGCAGGATCGAGTCGGTCAAGCGCTGATGAACAGACGCAACAGTACAGCATATAAAAAGCACAATTTTAAGTCTTTAAGTGATTACATTAATCCAATTAAAAACATAGAGTCGCACAGCGGAAATAAACGATACAAGTCTAGAAATAGAGTACAAGCGCACGCGCTCACGATACACAAGAACCCGCATCCAAAGCCATGAAGATGCGGACTCGAGAGGAGATCACTCCTCAGTCTCCCAGTGGGCTGTCCAACCAAAGGGGAGCTGGCCATCCCACTGTCCACCTCCACCCGTAGAGTCGGGGATAAAGGTGCTACCTGCAATAAAATCATAAAGAGCCAAACCCTGAGCAACTAATACTCAGCAAGTCTTACCCGTCAAATTGGCTATCTACAGCCGACTTCTAATATGCAAGGCTACCAAGGGGTGGCTGACTCAATAGCATAACTCGCACTAATTACTTTATCCTTACTTTCAAGTTTTATTTTTCAAGATAAGTACTTAACCAGTAAAACAGTGTGCATATCTCTAAAACATGTATAAAGTAACAATACATCAGCAGTGACAGTATACATAGAGCAATGTAAATAACAGTAGTGTAAATAGACTAGCATCATATCATCAATCATATCACACTACGATGTGGCGCACTGAACAAGGTTGCTCTTGACCGAGAGCGGCGGCATCGATGTACATCCTGCAGGAGAAAACCTGACCACACGCCATACGCGGCAAAGGCCACATACGGCAACCGTTTACGCTACGTGCCACCAGAGCTGTACCAGATTCTACTCCTCCCGAGGAAGGGCTCTCCCACCGCAGCCCCCGTCCCAGACGGCTGACTGCGCGGGACGCCACCCTACCTCTCCCAAATACCATGATAGAAAGAGTAAAGTATCTACCAGACATCCGGGGCGACGCAGGCTACTAGGTTTACTAGGCCCATAAAAACACTAGCATGTGAGTCAGTACGTTCGAACTTGCTCAATAGGGCCAACAACGAACGGTCCTCAATCGACACAGACGGGGCTACACCACCGTGAAGGCCCAGCCTTCTCCAACCATCCTATACAAGCAATTCCCCGTCCGGTCTCAACAAATCCTAAAACCAGCTAGTACAATCCAGGAGTCCCTATCATGCGAGTGGGACCTACCACTCGACTTCTACCGTCCGCTAGCCACTAAGCCTAGCAAGTTCTAACGTAACCTAGACCACATCTACCAAAAATAGGACACAAGGTAGATCAGGAAGGGTAGTCCTAATGCAGTTCTAAGGTTTCACATCAACTCCTAATACACCTAATGCACAATCAATTACTAGCCCCAGTCAAGTGAGAAAATAAAATCCTAATAAGGAAGGCATGCACCGGGGCTTGCCTGGCTCAGGAGTGTAGCTAACAGGGTCAGCGGGGTCAGTGTCCTGCTGCGGCTGCTCCTCCTGCACCTCCTGGGTCTGCTCCTCCGGCAGCTGGAAGTCGAGCGGCTCCGGAGTCGTCTCTGTCACTACACGTTATGACAAGGAAAATAATGCAAAGTTAGATGCAAGAATATGATGCAATTCATGATTTAATTACTTGATAGGACAGTCATTTACACTGTAAGTGCAAATGATTAACTTTGTTAATTAATTTCGTCTGGAGTATTTCCTTCATTAACTTTTACTTAAGCTTACCATTAATCCACTTAGGTAAGTTAAATGAATAATGTGATTTCGAAAGTTGATTTATGTCCAGAGGCATTTTTCTGATGAAGAGTGCCACTGGAAGTAATTTACGGTGAAGTTTCATGATTTATTGCAAAGTAGATTATTTATAATAATTTATACGGTGCAGAACATGATTTAAATCATAAGAAAATAATTAAACAACATGTGACAGTGGAAAAATGCTCTGTAGGTGTGTTATCAAATTCTTAACAGGCATGCAAGGTTTCATTATTTATGGAGCAACAGAGAATTAATTTTGAATTAAACAAGATCTGCACAAATGAATTTTTACAGAAAACTGAGAACAAGATTTGTGTGATTTGGATAGATCTCAGTCTAAGGAATCAAGGAAAATTGGTTTCAGATTTTTCTGATAAGTATTTATTTTTCTGTCGATTTTAAAATTTTCTGGCAATTTCTGGTAATTAGCTAATTAGAAATGGATTTGGAAAATAGGAGAGCCAATCAGATCTGGGCATCATGAGTGGCCACAAGACCCGAGCCACACCGGATCTGGACTGGTCACAAGGTGATCTAGCCACTCAGAAACGGAGACACACAGAGGGTCACATGGTCGGGTACACAGGATCCCGTGTAGCCACACGAGATCCGGGTCGTGTGGTCAGCCGTGTGCTTGCCGGAGACATTGCCGGAGACGGGCGGCGCGCTCACCGGAGGGCTGTTTCCGGCGAGGATTCGGCGAAGCGAGGGCGCAGGAAGGAAGCACGGGATGTGACGGACTCACCTCGACGAGCGGAGGCGTGCGCAGGTGACCGGAGTGGGGTCGGCTCCGGGGAAGGGCTGGTGGTGGAGCTCCGGCGACGACGCGAGCTCGCTGCGGTCGACGAGAGGCTTTACGGTTTGGTCCTAGGGATTCCTGGAGTCTCGAGGAATGCCAGCGCGCACACATATGGCGATGAAGGGGCCCTGACGATGAGGCTTGACGGAGGGCTCTCGCGGCGGCTCGACGACGGCGCTGGGAAAGAAATTCGGAATCCGGCTGGTTGAGCTGCGAGGACGGTGAAGGGTGGGGTTAGGAGTGTGCGCAGCGACCTTGTGCAGCTCGGAGCGCGAGCAATCGAAGCGGAACTCACCGGAGAGGGCTGAATTGACGACGAGAAGGTGGTGGCGCGGTTGACCGGAAGTGAGGGAGACGACGCCGATTCGCACGTCTCACGGCGGCAGAGGGAAAATGGGAGCCATCCTTGGCTCCAGGGAGTGGTGGCGCATAAGTAGACGGAGTAGCGCGGTGGGAGGTCGTCGGACGGCGGCGGCGGAGCGTCGAGCTCTTGGCGCGGCGAGGGCGGGTGGTGGAGCTAGGGTTTGGGGAGCTCGAGGAGCGGGGAAATGAGGGAGGCGACCGGGGAGAGATGCGGCGTCCGTTTTGTGGCCGCAGCGCAGGTCGGGAGCGGGCCAGGGGCGGCGAGGAGCGCCGTTCCTCGGCGGCGACGTGGAGCTAAAGCTCCGACGCGCTCAGTGAGACGACGGTGGCTGACAAGTGGGCCCTCGGGCATCTTTCATTTTTCCCAGAATTTTCCAAACTGGAATTTTCCCCAAACTTTAGCGCTCGATTTGAACTAGCAATTGGACTCCAAAAATTGTAAAACCGGTTGCATTGGAAAGGTCATGAAATGCTCTTTCCAGTGACATAACATGCACATCTCAATTCGAAATAGAATTCAAATGGCAGCTAGTCAAAGTTGGACACTTTTGGAACTTTGGGGATTTATTTGAGCATCGAAATGAATTTCAAAAATCACCAAAAATTCTCCAAAATTCTTATTTCAGAAGGGCTACTCACAGGTATTTTTGTTTGCTCGAGCTGTTGTGCAAAAATTTGAGTTCCTTCAGAAGCTATGGTTTGAACCGCGTTTGAATTTGAATTTCGAATTTGAAATTTCTGTTTCTGTTTGTATTTTGTTCAGTGCAATGCGAGTGCCATGTGCTCTCAGTGACACGGGGTGTCACAAAAATGATGTAATTTCTAGACAAAGGCCAAGGGCAATCGATAACAGACCCAATCATAAGCCCAAATGAGTTACTTTTTCCGACTTCCGCACGCCAGTTCAATTCCATAAACGACTTATTGAATTTTTCACTCATAAGTTGTTTTCTTGAGAAATGTTTGCGAGGGCTTATTGCCTTTTTAACATAATCCATAAAAAAGCCACCCAAAAAACTTTTGCCAAACACACCCTAACCAATAACCATAGCTTCATCTTCAAAATGCAAATCACCCATCAAAGAGTAGGTACGGTAGGACATGCAACAGTACTGGAGTGTAGAGACACAATAGTAGCTGACTCTCAGAGGTCAGAGGTGGCCGCTTGCTGCTTTTCCCACACACGCCGAGAGAGAACAGCAGAGATAGCGACGTTGGTTTGGGGCGCCGCAAATGCACCGGACATGGACATTTGGTGTGTGTTCTTGCGATGCAATATGCTGGAGGCCTGGCGCTTCACGGGTCCAAGGCATCGCATAGGTATACAAGAGACATGCTTCACGTAAGGAAATCATATACAATCTTTTCTTTCTGATAAAAAAACTAGTAATTTGTTAGCTACTATGAATTCCAAAGTTTTTGCTTCCAAATGTCAGTAAATGCAACACCAAAACATCCAAATTCGTCCATGAACCATCCTGATCGTTTCCATTTTAACGATCGTCAAACATATCGAGATGGACTTCCTGAATGAGAAACAAATTTTGCAAAACAAATTTAGATAGAGTTGTGAAACTTTGAAAATGACCATACCAATGATACACGTGTGTACTCCCTCTAGCAGGGATGCGGATCACGTGCCGGTCACTGCCGCAGTGGCGTTGTGAGGAACTGAGGAGCGCTACAGTAGCTCATGAGAAAAAACGTATTCTTGGTAGCCTCCCTCGACGGCCAGCTAGCCTCGACGGCGGCGAGTCAGTCATCAGCCGCCGCGGCGGGGGCCGCCCCGCCGCGCGGAGCGGTGGTCGGGGGCGCTAGGGCGGGATGCGCGGCGCCGGGGTTGGCGCGGCCGGCGGAAGCAGAGGCCAAGGAGGCCAGCCGGCGGCTAGCGACGGCGAAGGCAGACGAGTCGACCTTTTCCTCCCCTCCTACCACATTATACCGATCTTTTTCAGGCACACCCAGTAAGGAGCTCTTCCGAACACTTAGGATATGTTTGGATGCTGCCTGGGCCAGGCAGCGATCCTGACCGCAAGCAGTGGAAATTGTATGCCTGGGAGCCTCTGCATGAGCCAGGCAATTCGGCCAGGGTCTGAACCAAACTAACCCTTACTGCTCTGATCTTGTGCGCACAACCAATGTAGGCTGAGGACAAGCTCATGCACGCCATGGCCTCTTCAGCCAGATCCAAGTGGTAAGCGGGTCGTGGCCTTCGCGGGCGATGGTATTGAGCCATGTACGCGGATCTAGCCATGCCTGTGCACCTAGCTAGTCATGGCGGTCAGGAACAAGCTCGTTCACACGTTGTGGCCTCCTCTATCTGGTGACCATCCAATGAGGCGCTGATGGCGCAACCGAGTGAGTTAGGTCTTCAAAAGAGTAAAATGTTGAAGAAAAGGACATTTTTAGCCATTTGGGGAAAAATATTGACAACAGAAACAATAAAACTGTAGCGGCTGCTGAATAAATAACTACGAATACTGTAGCGGCTGCTGAAGAAATAACTAGAACACTGTAGCTGCTGCAAAGCAGCGAGGCGAACAAGCTGAAAATTGAAGCGAATGAAGTAGAGTATAAGTACCTTTTTTAATTAATAATTATATTTTTCGAATAACATAGAAAGCTGATTTTAGCCATTACAAAATGTGGTAGGAGGGGAGATCTCGCGCGCATTTTTCTAATTGTGAAAACAAAAGGAAAGATTTGAGCTCCTACAGCAAGCAGCAAGCTGCCCTTCTGCTCCCCACGTGAGCAACGGAAAAAAAAAAAAGGAAAAAGAAAGATTTGAGGTCACCGCGGCGGCGACTCAGCCATGAACGGCGAGCGGGGCCGCGGCGGAGGAGGGGGCCGCCGTCGGCGGCGGTCAGGCGGGAGGCGCGGCGCTGGCGCGGCCGGCGGCAGCAGAGCCCGAGGAGGCGAGCCCGCGGCCAGGGACGGCGAAGGCAGAGGAGGCGAGCCCGTGGCCAGGGACGGCGAAGGCAGAGGAGGTGAGCCCGTGGCCAGCGACGGCGAAGGCCTCGCCGACCGTGGAAACGCCAAGCAAGAAAGACTGGACCTTGGAGGCTGTAGCGGTCAGCAAGTGCAAGGGCGCCACGGCGACGCCGGTTCAGGCTCAGGCGCTCTGCCTCTGCAGCCGGTTCACTCAAATGTGGGCGGCGGAGGTGGTCGTGGACGCGCCACGGAGGTCGCGGTCGGCGACGGCGACGGTGGCGGCGATGGAGAAGGCCGAGGAGACGAGCCCGTGGACAGCGACGGTGAAGGCCGCGCCACGGAGGCCACGGTCGGCGACGGCGACGGAGGCCGCGCCACGGAGGCCGCGGTCGGCGACGGAGGCCTTGGTCGTCGCGGGCACAACGGCGACGCTGATTCTGGCCACCGCGAGAGAGGCTCAGGCGCTCCACCAAATGAAGGGGGTCAAGGCGGACTTGAGACCAATGTGGGCGGCGGAGGTGGTCGGGGCCGCGCCGTGGCAACGAGGGCCCCGGTCAGCGACGGCGACGGAGGCCACAGCTCAACTGTGAATGGCGAGGCCGCCCGCGGTGGAGTTCAGGGAAGGAACCGCGGCGGAGGCGGCAGTGACGAACCGAGCGGGGTGCTCGACGCCGATGCTGACGCCGGCGGCGGCAATGAAGGCCAAGATGGCGGCGGAGGTCCTGTCCGTCGCCGGGGAGGGCGCAATGGCGACGTCGAGCAGAAAAGGCCCGACCTTGGAGGCCCGTGCGTTCAGCCAATGCATCACGGCGGCCACCATGGCGCTGGAGGACCTGATGCTTCAAGTCCCAGGGATGGCACAGGCCTGGGCGAACACAATTGCAACAGCGATCAAGAAAACCTCGGCCTTGGAGGCCTGGGCGGCCAGCAAGTGCAGGACGAGGCCGAGCAGCTGACAGGCGGCAGTGGAGGAGATGGCCTGGGCGGTGCTGCGGCGACGAACCGGCAATCGGCTACATGCCCGGTGGACAAGAAGGGAAAGTTAAGGGCCAAGAGGAAGAGAAAATTGAGGGCGGAGAGGAGGAACAGACGGAGGACCAAGGTGAAGGCTGCACTCACCGGGACACCGTCGATATTGCTGCCCCCAAGCAACTTCTTGACTGAAAGTGTGCTTTCCTGGACCATCAAAGACGTCCTTAACGATAAGCTCTATGAGAAAGAGGTATTTACTCTGCTCCCCTAATTGTTGTTGCAGCTATATTTTTCGGATGTTGTGTAATTTTTCGGATGTTAATTTTTTGTTATCCGTAGCAGGGTACAAACAAGTTGCTAGTTTACTCATATTTGTGTCTTGTTTACCTTATGGTTATAGCCTGGTGTACTGTATTAATATGATTATTTTGTTGTTGTTAAACAGGCAAAAGACATGCCTTTACAATATGATTCAATTACGCAATTCATTGATTTGCATCGCATTCTGTTGGTGGAAGAGACAAGAGCATCTCTGTGTTCAGCGCTAAAGAACAAGTATTGTCCATTGCTTTCGGTTAAGCAGTGTGAGTCACCGTCTCTCTTCTTTATAGACATTGACCTGGACATGGCTTCTTCCGATATAATTGGCTTCCACCATATATTTGAAGATTTTGATGCTTGTTTACTGTCGTCTCGACCACTCTTAGAGTCAAATATAGACGAATTATATTGTTCTCTTGCCATCACAATTGGAGTCGGAAGAGACACCAATTTTCAAAAGAGTTTTAGGGTGATGGTTGCCAAAAATAAGGATTTTCAACCGGACAAAATGAGATATGTCACTTTCTTGGAAAACATCAAGTTCAGCATGGAAATAGCTTGTATTCTTTCAAATGAGAAAGATTGCAAATCAGTTCAAGCGGTTCTTGATCTTCATAAAATGGTAAACCAAATTCACTTTCAGTGTTCGCATATTATTCTAACTAATCAGTCTACCGACTTGCTTAGTTCCGTTTGTGTTTTAAATGCAGGTTGGAAAAAAATGCAACACTTGTGTTGAACTTTGCAAAGACAGCATACATACAGGGAACCAAAAATCTGCTTCAAGTCTCAATTGTTTGCACCAAAATCAGGCAGATATCGTGTGGACTCCCCCTGGAACTTTAAAAGGATGTGTTGCTGCTGTCCTGAAGGATTTCCTTCATCAGAATCCAAAACTGAAGGTGTTGATTTGTGTCCCAAATGCGTCATGTCTTTCTGATATTTTGGTGGACCTTCAGGAACTCTCTATTTCACCTAATACGGGTGACGTTCTTGTTCTTAACAACATTAGGGAGCTAGAGAATTTCTGCCTTGAACATCAGTCTCATGAATTGTTTTTGTGCTTGACACAATGCGAGGGTTCCTTAAAAGGTATGTATACACTGCTGAACCTGGACGCATACTATCACACACAATGTGGTGATGCTGCTTCATCCTGTGCACGATGCAACAAGTCTAAACTCTTGAAGTTCTCACTGAGATCTTTTACTAGATGGTTTGATACTGTCATGGCGTTTCTCGAGGAGTCATTGCTTTACTTGAAAAACCATGCGGCATCTTTTTCTTTGGTTCAAGAAACATTCAAATTCGAGGAGTTGCTGGATAGCCTGGGGCAAATCAAAGTGCTGTTGCATAATGAGAACCTGAGGGTTGACTATGTAGAAAGTTCACTTATTCCTGCTGTTGATGTTGGTTCAATGGATGGGGCCTCTCTTGTAGTGTCTCTGAATGAGAGAAGGACAACAAGTATAAAATTAATAAGTGGTCTTCTCAGTTCACTGGACTTGCCTCTACCTGAAAATAGAGATATTCTTGATAGACTTTGTATCAAGAATTCAAAGATCATTGTAAGTACTCTTGATTGCACCTGGAAACTGCATGATGTAGACATGGACCCACTGGATTTAACGGTTATCTGTGGTGCTGGACAAATTAAAGAAATTGAACTGCTGGTTCCACTTCTTGTGCCAACAGGACATACAATCCTCTTTGGAGATCATTGTCATTTGGAACCTAGTATTAACAGCAAGGTTTGTATTCTATCTCCTACTCTGCTTTCTTATTTGGTTTGAGTGGAAAGGCAGTTATGTTGAACTACTGACAGATACACTTTGTCAAAGTAAAAACAAATAAAAGTATGCTGACCAATAACACCATATATGAAACTATTAATATATTTTTGTTCGAAAGAGTAACATACTGTGGCATATGTAATGCAGAGTAGATGTTTGTATTTGGAAAAAGAAACTTTTTTTGACCACCCTTACCGTTTGGTTTGTCAATATACGTGTATGTGCGCTACTTATCTTAATGTTTACATCTTAATCTTAGCTACCTATACTACTTTTCTCAATGATCTTTTTTTCTTGGCAAAATTTTAGATATGCAAGAAATCTGATTACGGTGTCAGCATTTTTAAAAAGCTACAGCAGTTGGTGTCCAGAAAAGAAATGCTTCGGCACCAGTACACAATGCATCCTCTCATTAATCAGTTTCCAAATTCCTATTTCTATAAAGGAAAAGTGATGGATGGCGCTAATGTGAGATCCAGTGACTATAATAGGGAGTTCATACCCCTAAAGTTGCCTTCCTATGCATTTCTGGATGTTCCTGCTGCTAAAATGAGAGACATAAGAAAAAACTATGTATATTCAGCTGCAATACTTGAGTTGCTGCAACAGCTTTGTAAAGGTATGGTTCTCTTTCGTAGTATCCTTCTTTTTTGCTAATTTTCTGGAAAGACTGTGTGTTAGTTACATTGGCCTAATTTTCTCCCCTTATGGGATGAATAAATGTCATCCAGCGCATATACTCTGGGAAATAACATGTGGCCATCGTATATCTGTATTATTTGGAAAAAAATCTATTGCTGATTATTAGGATGTATTATTTATAACTGATGCATTGTTATACAAATTCATGATTCATGAACTAATTTATACAGTAAATATACTGTTTCTTTCTCTAATTCCATAGTCTTTCAGCCAACAAAGATCTAATTCTTTTTTTGCTTTTCCCCTAGATATGTTGAATACTAATCGGAAGTTCAGTATTGCTGTGGTGTGCAAGTCTAGCACTGAATCTAATACTGTTAGAGATCATTTAAGATCTGAGAAAGAAATACATGACAAGATTCTGCTACAAGTAAAATCAATTGACAGCTTGAAAGAAGAATCATTTGATGTGATAATTTTGTCATTGTTCATGGAAGATCAGACGAATCTTAAGCGTGTCAAAGAAAATAACTTGAATGTTGCACTTACCAGTTCAAGGTATGAATTTCATTATTAGTTTTGCTCTTTGTGAAGTAACAACTGTTAATAACAATTTTAACTTCCTCCAGACACTGCTTATGGATAGTGGGTCAGCAAAAAGTTTTGAATGACAGTGGAGGCATCTGGAAAAGCTTGTTTCACAATGCGAAGAAACGAGGATGTGTTCAAACAATGGACATAGATAAACTTGCAGAAGTGACAAAACAATTTGAAGATAATAGTCACTGCACTAATCATAATTGTGTGGTTTCTGACAAAATCACATGCCCGGTAAGACTAATTATATCCATGCTACATCGTTCAAATATTATTACTGTTTTAAGTCTCCAAAGTTCTGAACTACTGCTTCTATAGTTTATGATTTGACAATAGTTAAAAAAATTGTATGGTCTTTATGAGATAATGTTGAGGACGTACTTTTATGCAATGTCCTTTCTTTGCACTGTTTTCTTTTTGGGGTTCTTTTTTCTGTTTATTGTTCAAATTTGGACAGGATGACCAAGGAATGTCAATTTTTTTGCAGCCAGGGCAGGAATTCACTTGGGATGGAAGACCCTATAGGACTAAATATCCTTTAGCTAATGTACGGGACCAAAGTGGCCAGCCTGGTATGTAACGCTTCATGCGATTTAATGTCTTTGTGATAATAATCACGAGCTTGGATCCTTGATCCAGTGTCATATTAAAATTAAAGTAAAAATAACAGGCCTCTGCACCTTTGTCATATAATCTAATTAGTTTGAATTTGTAAATAAATGTTTCTTTGCAACCCGCTGTTCTGTCCTCAAATATTTCTTAATATGCAGATACTTGTACTATGCATTCAAGCTTGGGGGCAGCGGTGTCAATGTGGAAACTCAGGAATGCTGGTTTGGAACCTCCACAGGAGTTCAAATGGGATTTTATTTTAGATGACTTAAAAAGTCAGTACGAGAAAATTGTATCTAAAGAATTCAGATCAGAGGACAAAGCTGACAGAGGGAACAAACGGCTTGAAACTTCACTTGACATATCGAAAAAATATGGTGTTCTTGCCATCAATGAATCCGGGACTAAGGTGAGTTATGCTTCCACTTCGTTTTAATCTTCCATCAACAGTATTGGTAAGCCAATTATTTTTAAATACTCATGATATGGATTTTTGAGAAACTTCTGAAATCGTATTTTACAATCTTCCCAATCATTTTATTCGTTTGTATATGTAGATGACTGTAGAGTATCCGGTCCATTTGAAGTGAAAATTTTGTTCATGCAGATATGTTGTTTTAAATGCATGACACCGCATATTCTAGAGTTCTTGTTTGTTCATTTTGTCAATTTAAATTTTGGTTATTTGACATGTGGCTGGGTTTAGGCAGTTTTAATGTTGACCAAATCTCTCTGGATTTTCTCCTCTCTTTAGCTAGCTAATCCGATCAGCGTTATGTTGTGCCTTCCTCAGAATAAAGGAAATCAATGGGGTTTCTCTGCCACTTTAGGATTTTCAAGGATTTGTTTTTTGGCTGCCGGATCTTTTGTTCTTGGTGACTAAGGTTCCTCTACTTATGTCTGCTTCATGCTAAAAAGATCATGTTTCAGAGCCACATTTATTAATAGAATAATTGGCTGCATGGAGCTTATCAATATTCAGTAGTATTGGTAGGTGACATGGTCGAGATGTGGTACTTATGAGTCCCTGCAACATATAATTCCTTTCAAGGCTGAGTATAGCATATGGTCAGCTCGTGTCTCTTTTGCACCAAATCCATGGTACCACACATGGCATTTTCCCAATCTATGTCATTCCCGTTTTCTTTCATTTGCTTTGATAAAGCATTTTTTGGAGATGCATGAATGCACTTCATAGGGAAGAAGCTTTCCAACCCAGTAGTTTATCTGTGATTTTGTCCACATGTCCTCCCTTGTTTTACCAGTTGACTTAGGATGACCCTATATTCGGCGTCCCATCTCATGTTGAGCACAATATATAGGACTTAATATATTAATTAATCCTGACACGACAATCATAGTGAATGGCAAATATTGGAAGGACGAAATCACGCTAGACATAAGGTATGGCAGACTCCTTAGGTCGGTTTGGTGGAAGCTAATGTGTAAGTCTTTGATGCCTCACTCAGCCTTCTCTACAGCTGAGGGGGGCAGATTTGGATACAGTGGCTGCGCTGTGCTGCCTAGAGGGATAGATGTGTAGTTAAGGCTGATGATTTCTTATTATGTTCTTGCACTGTTATACAAAATGAATCAGCATGTTGCCACTAAAAGTACTCATTGTTTCTGCCTTAAATATCATGCAGTGGCGGGTATTCAAGATCCTGGGATGGGAGTATGTCGACCCTGCAAACACCGAGGCGGTGAAGAAAATCCTTGAGCAGGGGGGCATAATGGTTGGCCATTTCCGGATGTCCCAGAACTACTACAACCTGAAGCCTGGCCAGGTGTACGTCTACGACAAGGACCAAGCTCTTCTAAACCCCAAGTCGGACCAGCCGGCGTCGCATGCTGTGATGATGATTGGCATTGGGCGCAGTAAGACAGTCTTGGATGGCTATTTTCGTCACATGGCGATGCAGAGCAGCGAGGGCAGGATATTCGGGATCAATGGCCTCGGCAGGGTGGCGAAGACGAGCGTGGAGGGCCTATATTGGATTAAGGTTCGGAAGTTGGAAAGAACATCTGGCGGTGGAGCTTGACACACAGATTTGCAGACATACTTTAGGAAGTAAGCCAAGAACATGCTCCTCTTGGATCGTACCTTATGTATGTACTATGTGCAAAGCCTGACAGAACTTGTCAGCTGAGGCACCGAAGATGTGCAGCTCTTTGCAGTGACAGCAACATCAGCAAAATTTTTTGTTGGAGGGAGTTGGGTGGAGGGTGAGCAAGCTGTGGCCACTATAACTAGTTTTTTGTACGTTCCTTTATTCACGCAGCACATATTCAGTCAACTCCGTGCGAAGAGTAAACTGCTGTATTGGGTTTGTTGATGCTGCCGGTGTTCACAGTCGCGTCCAGTTTTCACACTGCCGGTGTTCACCGTTCCATTTTCACATAGTTGCCTCGCTTTGCTTGTGCGCACCTTAGATCCATAGGCTTCACTTTATTTATGCTTCTTCGATTTTAGTAAGTAGAACGTGGTGTCTGCCAACGGGACATCTAATTTTCAAGTATTTTTAATTCTTACTTAGACGACATGAATTTTAGCTACTAGCACCTACAGCTCCTATACTGATAATAGCAATCACATATACTTTGACAATTATATAAGCCTCTTCTCTCCCAGGCTTTACTTCAGTTTGTAAAATGGCTCCACTGCCGAAAAAAAAAAGTAAAACATTTTTTTCCATTATAATCCCTGATTAGTAAATTGGCAACAGTCAATACGTATTTGTCATAAAAGTATGTCAGTTACACTAGGCAGACATATACTTAGTACTAATAAAGATGCAATAAGATACCATGCACTTCAAACGTGATGACATGGAAATTTTCATCAAAACATACTAGAATGTATAACAATTTTTTTTCCATACCATTTGTATCAAGGATAAACTTTCTACCTGCCATTGCAATTATTGTGCGCCTCATGCTGACAGTGTACCCATGTCCAACAACAAAATCAACAGGGCAACTGATCTGTAAGCCTAACTTGCGTGTGACTAGCTACAGAATCCAACCAAACGTCTCATAAGTATTGTGAGCGATCCATCATGAAACAAAGGTTGGTTCTCGTATCTCTTTTACCCAACTCGAATGTTTCCAAAGGCCAAGTTTGCAGGCAGAGGAATAGCTTGTTTGGTCATCTGTACATGCAGACAAAATCAAGCATTCCATTACATCATCATAACAATACTAGGGCAATTTCATTATTATAGGAAACAATCATCCATAGATTTTAAATTCAGTATCACAGGACACAAGAGGTTAGGCTGGATAATTTATCAACCACAGATTCTGGAGTCTGATTACAAGTCATCATCATTTCTCTACCATAATTCTACCATAAACTGTATTGAGCATCAGGTGAGCCCATGTCAAATCCACCCGTGGCAGGGTGTTTCAAATCCTCCACTCCTTGGTTCTTGCAAGCAAAACAGTCACCTAAACAAAATAAGAGCATGAAATTGTATTAGAAGTCTGTAAATACAATTATACATGTTTCAAAGTTCAAGAATTAATACCATCCTCATCTGGTTCCAAAGGACAGCAGAAATAGTATTTTCTCCCAAATATCTGCTTCACTTCGGCAAAATATAACTCCAGAATCCAATCGACTGAACTGGGCATCTTCATCATAACTCTAAAGTTATAATGATGAAACACCTTGTTATAGTTCTCCACATTAAAACACTGATGACATAGTTCATCAAGCTTGTACTCAAGCCCCTGACAAATCAACTTCTGTTAGTAAAATTACGTAAAAGCTTTGCACTTTGACCATTAAAAGAATTCAAATCAATGTATACCGCAAGATCTGCACTTCTCTCAAGGTATTTATTAAAGCACACCATCACCTCTTCACACATCCACGTCTTTTCGTTTCGAACAATGTCTTCAGTTGAAGATCCATGCCTGCATTCACAACTAATTTCATACCGGCATTTCTTCTCAAGTGGAAATGAACATATTATGGAATCAATACCCACAATTATCAGCTAGACATTAGTAACCAAAGAATGGTGTAAGATAATCCCGAGTTACATGCACACAAAGTTCACATGTTGGCAAAAATACCACTTATTTAGAAAGCATGCCAAGGTTGGAAAGCATGACAAGTAATACATGGGAGAATGCTATGGTGTACAGGTAAAAGATACTACCATGCAAAATTATCATCCAAATCCTCTCAATATTTGCCAAACGGGGCCCCATTGCCAAAATATCATCAGTAATTAAACAACATACAACCAAGCATACACGGCACAATAGCAGTCATATTGTGTTACACCAAAAATATGACGCCCTAAACAGTGTCAGCTGTAGCAGACCAAATTTTCCACAGGCCCGACAAGGGTCTGCGTGTCTTCTAAGGGGAAAAAAAAGGGAAAATTTGAAAGATCATGCTGAATTCATTTGAGAACCTCGAAATATAAAACCTAATATCTCAACCCAAACATATAGCAGCTTTAAATAAATTCTGAATTATTCATTTACATATGACAGGCAAGTTTGAATCCTGATCTTTTATATAAAGGAACGAGACATGTGGTGTGATTCCAAAGCTTTGACAATAAAAACAGTAAATCTTAAGAGGGAAATCAAGCTAACATCAGCAAGAGAGAAATAGAAATACACTAGGACGAAAACGACTCCTAAAGATTGTAACCTCTGGATAGCTGCAGCAGAAGCTTGTTGTGGAGACTGATGCGACCGTGTTTCCTGTTGCCTTTCCACCTCTGCAGCAGCTCGAGCAATAACAACACTTGGTGGCTCTGTACCCCATTCAGCAGCTTGGGCAGTAAGAGTGGCCTGCTCAATGGCAAAAATTCTATCGAAAGCTTGCCTGAGGGGGGCACAAGGGTGGGCAGCAAAATATTCCTCCATCTCACGCTGAAACTCATCCGAACTGAATAAAAGCATGCCGATATATGGTTAAAATTAAGCAATCAATATACCGGATTCTAGAGGTAATAATCATACACCTAAAAGACATGGAATGCTAAAAGATATTAACAGTACTATTGAGCATGAATCCATTTACGAAAAGAAAAAGAAAGCATGATTAAAATTAATGAATCCCACATGCAATCCAATAGTGCTCACTGTCAATACCACTTTTAACTGTTTATGCACCTTCAGCAGGGAGTGGCAGGTCTGCTAATCTACTATGCCACGCGGCCTCTTATGTGTCAGTGTTAGGAACTAGAAAAAAACATATCACACATCTACATATTTAACTGACTCACGAAAGCACCGTCAAAATCAAATAAGCTTAAAATAATGAAGATTACATTTACATCTACTGTGTTTATTATTGTGAATTTTACTGGGATACAGACTTTCAAATAGCAAACAGAGTAATATATTAGTACAGAAATGAAGTAAATTTGTACATACTCCACATCTGAGTCTGGCTTCGGCTGTTCTTCCTCATCATCTGATACAGTTATAACAAGGGGGCCAGCAGCCAGCACCATGGATGTTGATATACCTTTTGGTTGGTTAAAAAAGAGAAAAGCCTGTCCACATGCACCATCATCAGGCAGCCTGTGAAGGTAGGAAGGTACTAAGGTAAGACGGTGATTGTTGCTTTTATGTAATGTGGGGGCTAGATAATTAGGCCTTATGCTTTGCCTAGAGCTTGAGAGATATTGGGGGATTGGGAGAATTGTTCTTCATTGATTGATTGCTTGCTTGACTCCTTCCAAATGACTGCCGTGCCTCTCATTTATAGAGGGAGAGCCGGCCCTAAACCTAACCAACTGATCTTATC
>RWGY01000802.1:0-125867 GCA_007726485.1 Eragrostis curvula | reverse complement strand
ACGGCAACCTTTTACAAGACATCATAAAGCCGGTCCGAGTGTCACCTCTCCCGAGTACACACGTATCTCCCCACGCGATAGCCACGCGCGGGTCTACCGTGGTTCGCCCGTGCACCCTCCCTTCAAAACACATACCCGCACCCACCATACCATCTTCATCACCAAAAGAGAGGTGGGGCCCCGTCCAACAATATAACATCGAGCTACTAATTTACTAGTTCCCATTCGCCTAGCATGCATCCGGTACTGTTCAAACTTGCTCAGCGGGGCCACACGAACGGTCCTCAACCGACACAAAACGGGGCTATGGCGAACAAGGCGAGCCTTGTCACCTCAACCTACACATGAACTTCCTTCCCGTTCGTCTCTCAGTTCATTACCATCATCATGTGAGAACATAAAGTAAATACGACCCCACTTACACACCGAGCAGTCTCCATACCACTCGATTTTCTACCGTGATACAACCCTATTAAGCATAGCGGTGTCTATCACGTGGCTGCATGAAACTGAACCACCCATAGGAGCATGTAATTAAATGCAACTACGGTTCCATAAAACTCCTAAAACTTAAATGCACAATTCATGACTCCATATATAGTGATAAAGGGAAAATCTTTAAAATCAGGGTGAGATGCACCGGGGCTTGCCTTGGGGCTGTGGTTAGCACACTCAAGCACGTTCAGGGTCAGCGCCGGTCTCCCTCGGCCACGATCTCCAAATCCTCGAGTCCGGCGTCGGTTCCTAAATGAATGCAACAATATAAACACAATCAAAGATAGTTCATGGAACTTCCTTACAAAATGACATGGCGATGTTATGATGCAAATGCAATGTTTTGGCAGGGCCATTCATCAGGTTTTTTTGCCGTTTAGTCCCAAGTGATTTATACAATTACTTTGGATTTAGGAATTTCCTTACGCGTAAAAGAGATCCTCTTCCAAAATCTTTAAAAAGGGTTCTGGAAGATCTAAAATTACATTGGTATTTTTATTTAGCATCTTCATCCTAGGTACAGTAACATATCCAAAATTTGGTGCAAAAAGGTGCAGGAATAAAATCAATAAAAAGATTTTCCCCGCAACTGCAAAATGCAATTACTCCTAAAAGAAGATGCATTTCAAGATACCACTTGGTGGGATGTTCAGTGAACCTATTAGGAGTGTGCATGCCAAAATTTAGAAATTTTGCACTTACAGATCTTTTTATATAAATTATTTCCTAATTCTATTCTTCGAATTTTTATAAAATTAATTGCAACGAATTCAGATGTTTATGTTGTGCCACTGGATAGGTCTCATTTCAAGGATTCCAGAACATTTGAGTTTGCATTTTTACGATTTTTCTACGAATTTCTATCGAATTTAGAAGTTTGACCAAAATCTGAGAAAATCAGATAAAAAGAAAAAAGGGGGAAAACTGTGTCTTTGCCGACGCCGCGCATGACGCCGCCACTAGCATGGTGGCTGTTCCGGCGAAACGACGGCGAGCCGAGGTGAACATCAAGCACGAGCGTGCTCAGGGCGTCACGACGACTCGGAAACGGGGCTAGGTGCACGGGGAAAGGTCTCGTGAGGTCATCGGCGGTGAGGGTGGCGGCGGCGGCGATGGCGCGGCCGCGTCCCGGTCGCCGGAGTGGCGGAAAAGGAGAACTAACGCGCGCACGAGCATCCACGGGGTCAGGGGATTCTCACCGTGCAACACGTCGACGGGGAGGAGCTTCGGAAGGCGGAGTTCGTCGGGGAGGGGCGGAGGTCCGATGAACGGCGGCGGAGAAGAAGGTGATTTTCGGTGAGGTCTCTGCATAAACAGCGTCGAGGTCACGCCGGTGAGTGCGTAGGGAGATGAGGTACTCGTGTGCGCGATTAATTGAAACTCGGCTCACCGAGGAGGGAGAAATCGACGTCGACGGTGAGCTTGATCAAATTCCGGCCATGACCGATTCTCGGTCGATTAGCTCTCCACGCTCGGGGAACGGCTTCACCGGTGTGGGCAGCAGCTCAAGGAAGTCTTTGCGCGCACTTTCGCTGCTGGCGGCCCGATCGGACGCGGGGAGGAAATGAGAGGCGGCGCGAGCTCGGTCGACGACGATGACAGCCGGTGGCGGAGGAGAAACAAGCGCGACGACTCGACCGAGGACTCGGGAAGGAGAGGATATGAGCGAGGACGATGTTGGGCACGATCGTACGACGAGGACGACGCTCACAGTGGCCGGAATGGGCAGTGAGAGAGGAAGGTGTCGCTGGCGGCGACACATGGAGGCTACAGTGCCATTTGGTAATTTTTCGAATTTCAGGGATTTTCCTCGATTTGAACTGATTTGATTCAAATTCGATCTTCCCGAGCTCCAAAAATCACGAAAAACTCAGGTTTGGAATATTTCAGTGAGGGGAACAACTTTGTCAATTGGCACTTTTGCTAACTCGGCTTGGATTTCAAATTAAAATTCATTCAAGGTTAAAGTTTGAAAAAGGTTCATGCATTTAATTGGGCTTCAAGATTTTTGCAGAAAAATTCCCAAAAATCTCTAAAATTCTCTTTTAGCCCCTGGATGCTGAGGAATTTTTCATTTGGGTCCACTTGTATAGAAAATTTTAAAGTTGTAGATCAAATGCTTGTTTGAAAGAATTTATCCAATTTGAAGTGATTTTGAATTCCTTTTCATTACTCTTTGATTTCTCTTGATCATTTTCACTGATTGAGATCAGTAGCTTGTTTAGGGACTAAATTGAGTGGGATGTTACAGCCCTCCCCCCTTAAGAAAATCTCGTCCCGAGATTTGCAAAAAGTGCGGAAAAGAGGGGGTAAAAAGTTTGCTTGTTTTACCTCGATTGCGAAGCGAGAAAATTTGGAAACCTGGAATTCAGAAATTCCTCTTGTTCCCATGTAGCCTCTTCTTCCGAGTGATTGCTCCATTGCACTTTGTAGAAAGTAATGGTTTTGTTGCGAGTCACTCGATCCTTTTGGTCGATAATTTTGACGGGATACTCGGAATAAGTGAGATCATCTTGCAAGCCTTCCACGTCATCGAGTACCACATCAATAGGAGGCTTCAAACAGCGCTTAAGTTGAGACACATGGAAGATATTGTGTACCCCTGATAATTTTTCCGGCAATTCCAAACGGTATGCAACGGGTCCACATTTTTCAATAATCTTGAATGGGCCGATATAGCGGGGAGCAAGCTTTCCTTTGACTCCGAAGCGCTGAACACCCTTGGTTGGCGACACACGAAGATATACGTGATCATCCGGTCGAAATTCCAAAGGGCGGCGCCTCTTATTGGCGTAACTTGCCTGACGGGATTTGGCGGCTTTTAGGTTCGCCTGAATAAGGCGGACTTTTTCTTCGGCCTCAGCTATCAAATCAGGTCCAAAATTCACCCTTTCCCCAGGTTCCGACCAGTTCAAAGGAGTTCGACATGAACGACCATAAAGAGCTTCAAATGGAGACATTTTGATACTCTCTTGGTAGCTATTGTTGTATGCAAATTCTGCCAATGGTAAGTGATCATCCCAATTGCCACCTTCAGATAAAACACATGCCCTCAACATATCCTCCAGTATTTGATTTACCCTCTCAGTTTGTCCATCGGTTTGTGGATGATAAGCGGAGCTTCGGATTAACTTGGTCTTTAATGATGCATGTAATTGCTCCAAAAAACGAGCAACAAACTGAGGTCCTCTGTCGGATATAATTGTCTTCGGCACTCCATGCCAACACAAGATACGCGAGATATACAACTGAGCATAGATCTTGGCAGAGTAGTTTGTTTTAACCGGAATGAAATGCGCTGACTTGGTCAATCGGTCCACTATAACCTAAATGGAATCATACTTTCGAGCAGTGAGGGGTAATCCAACAATAAAATCCATGCTGATGTCCTCCCACTTCCATGACGGAATACTCAATGGTTGTAGCTGACCGGCCTTTCTCAAATGATCAGCCTTGATTCTCTGGTAAGTGTCACATTCAGCCACATAACGTGCCACTTCGCGCTTCATGCGCGTCCACCAAAATTTGGTTTTCAGACCTTGGTACATTTTGTTGCTACCCGGATGAATAGAGTATTTAGACAAGTGAGCTTCATCTAAAATTTTCTTTCGCAGCTCCATGTCTTTGGGCACGACAAGTCGGTCATTGAACCATAACACTCCATCCTCATCCTGTCGGAAACATTTGATGTCACCATTTTCTATTCTTCGTCGGATATGTTCCATCCCTTTATCTCTCTTTTGTGCAGCGATAATCTCCTCCCGCAGGGTAGGAATGAGAGCGAGATTATACAAAGCACCATGAGGAATAACTCTGAGGCTGGGTTCACTAGGGTCGCAACATACGGCGTGATCCAATTTGCAAACCACCAGATTATTGCAATGTGACTTCCGACTCAAAGCATCGGCAACAACATTGGCTTTTCCGGGGTGGTAATGGATTTCCAACTCGTAGTCTTTGATCAACTCAAGCCATCTTCTTTGCCTCATGTTCAGTTCTTGTTGTGTGAAAATGTACTTCAAACTTTTGTGATCGGTGTATAAGTGAACTAAATTTCCCAGCAAATAATGTCTCCATATCTTCAGAGCAAGAACAACTGCAGCCAATTCTAGATCATGAGTGGGATAATTTTGTTCATGCCTCCGAAGTTGTCGAGATGCATAAGCAATGACACGCCCTTCTTGCATTAAGACATAACCCAAACCCGTGCCAGAGGCGTCACAATAAACATCGAACGGTTTAGTGACATCGGGTTGAGCTAACACCGGGGCGGTAGTCAAATGCTTCTTGAGAGTTTGAAAGGCTTTTTCACAAACATCACTCCACTGAAATTTGATTGCCTTTTTCAGCAGCTCCGTCATAGGCTTTACAATTTTGGAGAAATTGGGGATGAACCTCCGATAGTATCCTGCAAACCCAAGAAAACTACGGATGTCCTTGATACATGCAGGAGCCTTCCAATTCAGCACTTCTTGCACTTTACTTGGATCCACTGAAATACCTTCATCGGAAACAATGTGGCCCAAGAAAGGTACTTCTCTCAACCAAAACTCGCACTTGCTGAATTTTGCATACAGCTTGTGATCGCGGAGCCTCTGGAGTACAATCCGGAGATGCTCAGCATGCTCTTCTTCTGACTTGGAATAAATTAGGATGTCATCAATGAATACCACCACAAACTTATCCAATTCCGGCATAAACACCGAGTTCATCAAGTACATAAAATAGGCCGGAGCATTTGTTAGTCCAAAAGACATAACAAGGTACTCATATAAACCATACCTCGTAGAAAAGGCTGTTTTTGGTATATCCTCCGCCCTTATCTTAATTTGATGATAGCCAGAGCGAAGATCAATTTTTGAAAAGACCTTGGCACCCACTAATTGATCAAACAAAATATCAATCCGCGGGAGAGGATATTTGTTCTTGATGGTGACAGCATTCAGCGGTCGGTAATCCACACACAACCGCAGTGTCTCGTCTTTTTTCTTTATAAAGAGTGCTGAACAACCCCAGGGAGAAGAACTCGGGCGAATAAAACCCTTGTCCAAAAGATCATGCAGCTGCTTCTTTAATTCAGCCAATTCATTTGGTGCCATCTTGTACGGTTGTCGGGATATTGGGGCGGTTCCCGGCTGCAAGTCAATCCTAAATTCCACATCCCGGTCGGGCGGCAAACCCGGTAATTCCTCTGGAAATACATCGGGATATTCACAAACCACTGGAATTTCTTCAAGACATTTCCCGGTGGTGAGGTGGACTTGGGGTGTAGAACTGGGTGGGGGTGTCAAATGTATGATGGTGGGACCGTTGAGAGGAGAATCCAGATGAATTTCCCGAGAATCAATATGTAGCACTGCTCTGTGACTTTTCATCCACTTCATACCCAAAATGACATCTATGCCTAGTCTTTCTAGCATTATGAGTTGTGTCGGAAAAGCAATTTCCTCTAACAAGAGAGGTGTCGACAAAACCCCTTGTGTGGCAAATATTTTTCCACCCGGAGATGTAATGATATACGGTGCTTTTAGAGTGGTGGTAGTGAGATGTAATCTTTCCACACATGCCATGCTTATAAAATTATGCGTTGCACCGGAATCAAATAGCACAAGGACGGGATGGCTGTGAATGGAAAACATACCCGCAAGCACCGGTTCTCCGTCCTGAATGTCCTCGGCCGTAGTATGGTTGACACGGCCACTCTTGGGATTGTTCACAGACGCCTGAGAGCTCTGCCTGCTGCTGTTATTGCTGTTGCTGCCCTGAGACTTTTTTGGGAACCTACAATCCTTCGAAAAGTGACCAGTGCGGCCACAATTGAAGCAAGTGTAGGGGTTCGATGCCACCACTTGGGAACTCTGCTGTGACGGGCGGGAAGTAAAAGAGCGCTGCTGGTTAGAGCCTTGCGAAGCACTCTGCCGCTGATTAGAAAAGGCACGGTGTCCTCCACCGTGTGGTATGGCTGCCCGGTACTGCTGACCGGTCGGAGAAGTGATTGCCAACCGATACTTATTAGGAGGTGCGGTACCGGAGGAACTACCAATTACCCGCTTCCTCTTCTTGTCTTCCTGGTGAGCACGAGTGGCATCCTCTTGCACAATCGCGGCGTTCACTAACTCATTGTAGGTGCAGTTAGAGAGAAGTGCCAGCCGATCACGCAACTTGGTGTTCAGTCCTCTGCGGAAACATTCCCTCTTCTTTGCATCTGTGTCCACATGGTAGGAGGCATATTGTGACAGATGGTTGAACCTCCTGGAATATTCATGCACATTGCTGGTGCCTTGTTTCAAATCCAGGAATTCACGAAGCTTCCTATCCATGAGACCTTGTGGAATGTGGTGCTCACGGAAAGTTGTACGAAACTCTGCCCATGGAACTTGATAGCCAGCTGGAAGAGTCTCCACATAGTTCGCCCACCATGCGCCCGCGGACCCATGGAGTTGCTGGGCCGCGAACAGGGTCTTCTGGTACTCGGTGCAGCGAATGAGCCCAAACTTGGACTCGATGGTGCGGAGCCAGTGATCGGCCTCCAGCGGTTCATTTCCTTCGGTGAACACTGGGGGGTGAGTAGCCAGAAAATCCGCATAAGTTGCTTCTGGAGGTGGTCCATTACGGCCCGCTTGACGAGCGTTGTTTCCCAACAGGAGGCGGATAAGATCATTCTGAGTGGAGAGTAAGTGCTCCATGCTGCCCGGTAGCGGTGGAGGCGGTGGTGCTCCATCACGCTGGGCCGACGTATCGCCCTCCTCCGCGGGGACCTGTCCGCTACGAGGGTCTGCCATCTGCCATAAAGCATTGTACCATTAAATACATATTTAATGATCAAGAAAATGCTGTAATAAAATTACAAGGCATACATGGCATAAATTCGAAATTTTTAACCCACGTAGACAAACAACAATAAACAACCATTTCTACACAAGCACTTTCTTCCATTTGCGGCGTAAACTTTACAACACAACCATCGGATGTTCCCAACTATGTTACATCACAAAAGGGCGGTGTGCTGCTACCATACACCGCACGGGACATCCATAAGTTACGCGAAGGTCTTGCAACACACCGAACCGTCACCATTAGATTACAACACCGCGGGCAACGTTTTTCCAAAATAACGAGCTGCGGGACTCGAAAAGTTCGGTCAACCGACAAGTTACTAGTAGCCTAAGTCATACACACTAGTTAGCTACTTTAAAGCCTACTCGAAGACCACTACTCGTGTGGCATGTTGCTACCCGCATCGGAAAGCATGTCTTCATCATTAGGAGTAGCGGGTGGCTCGTAGTCCACACCCGATGCGCCCTGCACCACGTGCTGGTCATCCATAGCAAGTGGCTGGGGGTTGTGGTGCGCCACTTGGATCTAGATCAGCTCAACAAAAGCATCGTGAGCTGCATCGGCCTCGGCCTGCACGTGCTGAATCTGATCCTGTGCCTGAGCAAGGTTAGCCTGAGCGACGTGCAGCTGCGCCTGAAGGTGATTGACTTCCCCGTTATGTTCTGCTGCAATCTGGGCCTTCTCATCAGCGAGGTCCTTCACTAAACCATGGAAGTCATCCACGTCCTCCTTCAACAGTTCGTTCTGCCGCTGCAATGCCATGCACCGCTGCTCGGACTCCATGAGCTGAGCCTCCAGCTCGGCGATGCGTGCAGCCATAGCGGCATTTTCCGCCAGGATCTCGTTGAACGCCATCTGCGGGGTCAAGTTTGATAAAAGTCAAACCATAATGCCCAGCAGTAAAACATGTTAAGGAATTAACATATAGCATATTCAACGATTAACATTTGTTGAACCCAAACCATGGACTTCAAAAACTTGCAATCCATAAGTAACCAAATCTGTCGAAAACTGGCAGTGATTACTAAAACGAAAACTGACATGTTTCTAAGTAGAAACAGAAAATTTGGTAGTTACGAAAGTTGTAGATAACTTCAAGAGCTTTCCAACAAGTACTCATTCACCTCAACCAGATCAGTATAGAGGAAGTTATGCTATTTCAAAGTTCGACCTTGGTCTGCTGAAATTCTGTTCTGGACAGACTGGACTCGACTCACAAACTACCAAATTTCGTCAGGTTCCAGGACGAATCACAGAAAAAGTTACATACCAAACTTGTAGAGAATTCTGAGATCTTTCCATAGAGTGCTTAAACACGACAATTGGATTTAAAACGAAGGAGTTATGGCTTGTTGAAGTTGACTGAAAATTTCGACCGGCGGCAGATTTGGACTTGCTCCATTTGAATGTTTTCAAATTCGTTTGAATGGATTGTTTCATTACAATTTCCGATATTAACGAACACAACCAGGTTTCTTTGCATCTTAAGTTCATGAACATGCTAAATGCAAATGCAATGCAACCATTTTTTTATTCACCTAGTTCATTCGTTCTTCACCAAAAGAAAAGGGCGCCGTTATATCGGCATTCGCGACTCGGTGACGAAATCGTCTCTCAACCGTGTTAGACTAGCAAATGGTGTGACCTCTAACGGGGTTAGGGTACCTGCAGAAGATCCACAAACAACGAAACGGCCATTAAGTCAAATGACTCATGCCTCAGCAAAACAACCAAAACAGTCATGCGATCAACGATCCATGCCTCCCATCAAAACAACAAAACGGCCATGCGGTCAACGACCCGTGCCTCACATCATTCTTACCTTTTCATCTCGCCGACATTTCAGAAAAGAAATAGAAACCAATCAAACCTATTCAAGCAAGACTCGCTAATTGCCACCTTTAACCACTAACATCCTTATATAGGGCCGACTAAACCGTACCTCACCGTAAGCGTGGTTTTCGAAAATAATGCTCATTAGTGTGGTACAACCCGACTTTGCTCTGATGCCAGCTGTAGCATCCCGCCTCAAATCAATGAGGGGTTAGCTAACCAGGATCTTAATCGGGAAATACTTGACGAAGCAAGTATGCATAGACCACACACATAAGCATAAATAAAATAATTTTACATTGAGTTCAGTTATTACATTGGTTCCATAATTGACATAAGATGTCCTATTCGAAGTTCGATTTATTTTACATAAAAGGAGTTCGAAATTCGATTTCAAACACGAGCGGAAGCGAAACACACGACGATACATACATACAATGAAACCATGTCCGGCCCGTAGACATGATCTCAATCACCTTGCTCCTGACGGGGAGAAGAGGGAACCCACTCAATGGACCAATCCTTGGGCGGTTCTCCCTCCCACACTACTTTACCGCAACACCCGCAGAAGTTGCAATCAGGGATACCTGCAGTAAGGTTTTAAACAACGAAACCCTGAGCAACTAATACTCAGCAAGTCTTACCCGTCAAATTGGCCATCTAAGACCGACTTCTATTATGCAGGGGGTTGACCAGGGGTGAAATCTAATTGCAAAAACGACACTAATAATTGATCCTTATTTTCATATTTTAGCCAGTTTAAAAGGGTTCTTGCATAAATATAAATATTAGCAACCTAACTAAGCAATACATGGTTGCAATACAATTAATTGAAGTACAATAACATATAAACATCATCATGTGCACTTCTTACTACGATGTGACACAGTGAACAAGTGGTACTCAATAACCGCGAGGGACAGCGATTCGAATCGATTTACACCTGCAGGCGAAACCCGAATACACGACGTACGCTACTCGAAGGAGTTACGCACGGCAACCTTTTACAAGACATCATAAAACCGGTCCGAGTGTCACCTCTCCCGAGTACACGTCTCCCCACGCGATAGCCACGCCGGGTCTAACCGTGGTTCGCCCGTGCACCCTCCCTTCAAACACATACCCGCAACCACCATACCATCTTCATCACCAAAAGAGAGGTGGGGCCCCGTCCAACAATATAACATCGAGCTACTAAGTTTACTAGTTCCCATTCTCCTAGCATGCATCCGGTACTGTTCAAACTTGCTCAGCGGGGCCACAACGAACGGTCCTCAACCGACACAAACGGGGCTATGGCGAACAAGGCGAGCCTTGTCACCTCAACCTACACATGAACTTCCCCGTTCGGTCTCAAATTCATTACCATCATCATGTGAGAACATAAAGTAAATACGACCCCACTTACACCGAGCAGTCTCCATACCACTCGATTTTCTACCGATGATACAACCCTATTAAGCATAGCGGTGTCTATCACGTGGCTGCATGAAACTGAACCCACCCATAGGAGCATGTAAATTAAATGCAACTACGGTTCCATAAAACTCCTAAAACGTAAATGCACAATTCATGACTCCATATATAGTGATAAAAGGGAAAATCTTTTAAATCAGGGTGAGATGCACCGGGGCTTGCCTTGGGGCTGGTGGTTAGCACACTCAAGCACGTTCAGGTCAGCGCCGGTCTCCCCGGCCACGATCTCCAAATCCTCGAGTCCGGCGTCGGTTCCTAAATGAATGCAACAATATAAACACAATCAAAGATAGTTCATGGAACTTCCTTGACAAAATGACATGGCGATGTTATGATGCAAATGCAATGTTTTGGCAGGGCCATTCATCAGGTTTTTTTGCCGTTTAGTCCCAAGTGATTTATACAATTACTTTGGATTTAGGAATTTCCTTACGCGTAAAAGAGATCCTCTTCCAAAATCTTTAAAAAGGGTTCTGGAAGATCTAAAATTACATTGGTATTTTTATTTAACATCTTCATCCTAGGTACAGTAACATATCCAAAATTTGGTGCAAAAAGGTGCAGGAATAAAATCAATAAAAAGATTTTCCCCGCAACTGCAAAATGCAATTACTCCTAAAAGAAGATGCATTTCAAGATACCACTTGGTGGGATGTTCAGTGAACCTATTAGGAGTGTGCATGCCAAAATTTAGAAATTTTGCACTTACAGATCTTTTTATATAAATTATTTCCTGATTCTATTCTTCGAATTTTATAAAATTAATTGCGACGAATTCAGATGTTTATGTTGTGCCACTGGATAGGTCTCATTTCAAGGATTCCAGAACATTTGAGTTTGCATTTTTACGATTTTTCTACGAATTTCTATCGAATTTAGAAGTTTGACCAAAATCTGAGAAAATCAGATAAAAAGAAAAAAGGGGAAAACTGTGTCTTTGCCGACGCCGCGCACGACGCCGCCACTAGCATGGTGGCTGTTCCGGCGAAACGACGACGAGCCGAGGTGAACATCAAGCACGAGCGTGCTCAGGGCGTCACGACGACTCGGAAACGGGGCTAGGTGCACGGGGAAAGGTCTCGTGAGGTCATCGGCGGTGAGGGTGGCGGCGGCGGCGATGGCGCGGCCGCGTCCCGGTCGCCGGAGTGGCGGAAAAGGAGAACTAACGCGCGCACGAGCATCCACGGGGTCAGGGGATTCTCACCGTGCAACACGTCGACGGGGAGGAGCTTCGGAAGGCGGAGTTCGTCGGGGAGGGGCGGAGGTCCGTTGAACGGCGGCGGAGAAGAAGGTGATTTTCGGCGAGGTCTCTGCATAAACAGCGTCGAGGTCACGCCGGTGAGTGCGTAGGGAGATGAGGTACTCGTGTGCGCGATTAATTGAAACTCGGCTCACCGAGGAGGGAGAAATCGACGTCGACGGTGAGCTTGATCAAATTCCGGCCATGACCGATTCTCGGTCGATTAGCTCTCCACGCTCGGGGAACGGCTTCACCGGTGTGGGCAGCAGCTCAAGGAAGTATTTGCGCGCACTTTCGCTGCTGGCGGCCCGATCGGACGCGGGGAGGAAATGAGAGGCGGCGCGAGCTCGGTCGACGACGATGACAGCCGGTGGCGGAGGAGAAACAAGCGCGACGACTCGATCGATGACTCGGGGAAGGAGAGGATATGAGCGAGGACGATGTTAGGCACGATCGTACGACGAGGACGACGCTCACAGTGGCCGGAATGGGCAGTGAGAGAGGAAGGTGTCGCCGGCGGCGACACATGGAGGCTACAGTGCCATTTGGTAATTTTTCGAATTTCAGGGATTTTCCTCGATTTGAACTGATTTGATTCAAATTCGATCTTCCCGAGCTCCAAAAATCACGAAAAACTCAGGTTTGGAGTATTTCAGTGAGAGGAACAACTTTGTCAATTGGCACTTTTGCTAAATCGGCTTGGATTTCAAATTAAAATTCATTCAAGGTTAAAGTTTGAAAAAGGTTCATGCATTTAATTGGGCTTCAAGATTTTTGCAGAAAAATTCCCAAAAATCTCTAAAATTCTCTTTTAGCCCCTGGATGCTGAGGAATTTTTCATTTGGGTCCACTTGTATAGAAAATTTTAAAGTTGTAGATCAAATGCTTGTTTGAAAGAATTTATCCAATTTGAAGTGATTTTGAATTCCTTTTCATTACTCTTTGATTTCTCTTGATCATTTTCACTGATTGAGATCAGTAGCTTGTTTAGGGACTAAATTGAGTGGGATGTTACAGTGTCATGGAAAGAACTATGGTTCCTGAAGTACTTAACCACCAGCAGAATTCAATGTCTGAAACTGGTGTACCTTGGGTGCCACTTTTTTCCCTGATATCATAGGAAGTTATGGGCTGTATAATGTAATCAGTATTTTTCTGATCTGTCCCAGGTTCCAATTGTGGCTCTACTTCCTATCTCGCTTGTTCAGCAAAAACTTCTTTATCCATTTCGAAAGCAGGTCGCTTATTTTCGTTTGATGCTCCCTTGTCTGTGCTTTTTGGGGGTTCAAAAAGCATGCTGAATTGAGTTTTGCCTTTAGGTGGGTGGTTCCATCTTGTCAGCCAAACTTGCACTGGAAAGGGGATGGGCTATCAACATTGGTGGAGGATTTCACCACTGTTCTGCAGAGGAAGGGGGTGGATTTTGTGCATATGCTGATATTTCTTTGTGCATCCGTTTTGCTTTCGTCCGTTTAAATATTTCAAGGTAGGAAGTAGGATAATTTCCATCATACCATGACCAGTTCAACTGTTCTTGACATTTATAACATGTTTTTTGTTTTAATTTTAAATGCACTTGACATCTTAAGAATTACAAGGAATGCTGAACTATCGATACGAGAGAGCTGTTTTGGCTCGATCAGTTACTTATCTAGCAGAACATTTGCAGAGTGATGATCATTGATCTAGATGCCCACCAAGGAAATGGTCATGAGAAAGACTTCGGCAGTGATGGTGAGAGGCTGTATGCTCTATTCTTTTCTTGTGCATGTTGTTGTACATAATACTTTTTCGTGTCTCTGTGACACTTATTTTTCACTTGCAGGAAAGGTTTACATTTTGGACATGTACAACCCTGGAATATATCCTTTTGTAAGTACTTACCCCTCATATTCTTCCTACATCTCGCAACCATGTTATCTGCTTTGATATTATGGGCTATACACTCTAAGGGTTCTTTTACAGTGCATCCTATCTCAATTTTTACTACGAATTTTTGAACTTGTGGGCCATACACTCTAATGGTTTTTCTACCTTGGAACACGATGTGTGTTCGATTCAGTGATCAAATTAAATGAACGCCTATACCATATGGTGCAGATTGCATCATCTGTCGCAGTGGCTCAGGGGGTTATTTGCATAGTTGTTTGAAGTTAAAGATGCAGAGTACTCAGTTTTGTAGTACAGGGGGTTAAGTTCATGTTCCGTTAAACTTCCGAGGGAAACATACCCATTTATCTTCATATATTTTTTTTGGAATCATTTCACAGTGGACTTGTTCCTGCTATATTATGTTATTACAAAGTGACTTGCGGGATTGTTCCTGGGGCATTTCTTCGTTTTTATTACAAAGTGACATGTTTTGTCTCAGGATTATGCGGCCAGGCAGTACATTGATCAAAAGGTTGAGTTAAATGTAAGTTGCAGCTTTTAAGCCTGTTATTCGTTAGCATTTGTTTCATCTTGGAGTTAAACCACACCTGTTTTCATTTTTAGAGTGGGACAAAAACAGAGGATTATCTGGAGAACGTTGACAAGGCTCTCAAGGTAACATATCCATGTCCCCAGCATCTCGGTCAGTTCACCTATACCGTGGGTAGTTAATGTGAAGTTTTGCATGTCTCTCTGCTTTAAGGATATTAACTGATGAACATGATTGATGCAGACTATTTGTGTACGGTTGATATTACAACGAATCATAAAATGGAATTACATATATGATATCAGTGCTATTCATCTTGATAATTCACATGGTGATCTGCATGACTGCATGCATAAGCAGAACCAGTTAAATATAGCTGAGCCCAGGGGGCTTAGGAAGGCAATTAAATCAATTATCAACTTTTGAGAGCATTGTCGGCAACTCATGCTGTATCACCAAGGCTTAGAAGCCAATATATAGACATGACCCATTCTGATGATGAAGCAGATCTGAATGCATAAAGTTTCAGCCAGATCCTCAAGTATTAACTGTGCACAATAACAAGAACATGGAAAAAAAGATTGGAAAATATAGGATTAACTACCTTATGATTCCATACTCGTTAGGTAACCAAATATCTGTCGAGTAACATCTTTCCTAAAGTCATTCCCTGCATTTCTCTTAGAGGTGTTGTTTGTTTGGCCTTATCGGAATAATTTAGCTGTTGGCAATAATAAATGTATCCATGCAATAAGTATTATTCAGGTTTATACTGTCAAAACCACTCAAATCTGTTGTTGAAGCCAAATAGTTGTTTGCAGGTGGCAGAAACTAGATTTCAGCCCCAGTTGATTGTATACAATGCTGGAACAGATATCCTAGATGGTGATCCTTTGGGCCAACTGAAGGTACTCCATTTGCTACGATTTTCTCACAACATTTAGTCATGTCAGTCCATTTGACATCAGGGTGTACTTATTTGCAGTGGCCAGTGGGCTGTAGTTATTACCAAGCTGCTTGCTGATGCATGGCCTGGTTCTATTCTGATATCATCTTTCTGCACTTTCCAGGTTAGTCCAGAGGGTGTGGCTATAAGAGATGAAAAGGTTTTTAGGTTCGCAAAAGAACAGAATGTTCCTCTACTCATGCTGACATCAGGTGGGGTGTTTTACCTTCATTCTTTAAGTTCATCTGCCTTGAGTTATTTTCTCTTTAAGACCTACTAATGATGCATTGTTCCTCTCTCAATATCTATCCCCTCAGGAGGATATATGAAGTCAAGTGCTCGAGTTATAGCAGATTCGATTATTAATCTATCAAGGAAAAACTTGATAGAGTTAGGTACCCACAGTATAGAAGTTGAGTGATTGGGATAAGTATGTATGAACTCTACTTGGTAGGTGAACCTGTGTATGAGAAACTTTTTTATTACTGTGTGTACTGACATATCAGCATGAATCTTGCAAAAACTGAAAGAAAAAAAAGAAGGGAAAATTCGTCATATATGAAAGCTTTCACCGCATGAGTTACAATTTGCTAACCATATGTCAGCAAACCTGTTTATTTGGATACTTGTCAAAGGGCGTTTCTTTCCCTTTTTCTTTGACATTTCTTCATTTATATGTGAAAGCACATGTTACTTGATATTATCTGCCAGTCTCTGTCAGTCTTCTGTGTTTGTATCTGTACTGTCTCTTGCTTCTATCTGGTTTACCTTGAAGTTATTCATGGAGAAAAGCTCCCAGGAATTGTGGCTAAGAGCGATCTGCCTCTGGTCTTTGTCATGTAGCTTTGCCCTCACCACGCTGGCACTTGACCTGGGGAGAAAGGTACTCCCTCCGTCCCTAAATGTAGTTCTTTGTTGACTTTCAAACATCACGTTTAACCGCTTGTCTTATTCAATTTTTTTACATAAATATTTAAAAAGTGTATTTTGATTAAAATATCTTCAATGATAAAATGAATTATAAAAAATAAATAAAATTTACGTAAAAAATTTGAATAAGACGAGCGGTCAAACGTGATGTCTGAAAGTCAAAAAAGAACTACATTTAGGGACGGAGGGAGTACACATTTGTCCCTTTTAACCTGTTTCTAACTGATCACAATACATATTTTTCGCCCTTTTTGCCTGCTTATCACACATGAGCATCGTTTGTGACTTTTCAATCTTTGTCGTCTGGCCTTTGATCCCTTGGATTCTCATTTCTTAACATGAAGTCAACGCCTGTCGCCTGGCTCTCCTTCTGTACGGATTCTTATTGGGACGTGCAGTCTATATGCAGGTGCTTGTCACGCAAAGTCGTATCACCTAATATGTCGATTTCTTCTAGAGTTTTGAAATTTCCGTGAAATGGCTTACATGTTCCAAATATCATGTTCACTGCCAGTTTTATGGAAATCTTTCCATATACGCCGCGATTATGTGCACATATGTTCAATAGATGCCAAGGGCCTTGACAGGTCAGTTATATCCAAGTGGCAAAGACTGGCATTATAGTCAAAGCCTTGTGTTGTTTTCCTTTGATTTTTCGCTGATTTAAGAGCTTGTCAGCTAGTAGGTCAGTAGTGTAACAAAACGGCTGATATGCTGCTTAGCAGGGAGCAGCTCCTTGCGACTGGGTGGTCTCATTCCGTCATTTCACTTGAATTGAACTGGGGAACCTATCACATTCCTACTACAGTTCTTTCTTTCCCATGGCTACCTTTTCCAATCAAAGTTGCAGGACTTCCAGGTACATTTGGGAATATTGAGGTCTCATATTCATAAGATCGGTAAGCTTCTGATTGCTATTGGCAGCTCATCGCCAGAACGTGCACGCACACATCTTTTTTTGCTATGTGACCGGAATATATTATGCATACAAATGGTCCCTCCTCTGTGTGTGGTGTTTCCTCATTCTTTGTATTGCCAATTGCCATGCTTGGCAGTTTTCCAGCAAAATTCTACATCCTCGATTTTCCAGGAAAATTCATGATACCACTTGAAGCATGGTGGTGCAAATGGAATGATGGATGCCTGGACAGAATAGAATCAGGCAACCTAGATGCCACATCATGTGCGTTATCCACCCGTTTTGGATTTTTAGGGTATTGTAAGAATTCTTCAGTGAAGAGTTATGTGTTAGGCTATGTTTATTAAAGCCGTGCCTGACACAATTTGCGTGACAATGACGAACCGTCGTCTAATGTGTCAGCAATGCCGTGGTACCCATTTTCCGTCATGTTAGACTGACTCCAACGGCGCCCCCCCAAAATCGAACATCTAAATGACCGAATAGGTCCGCCTCAGCGTGAATAGAGGAGACTCAAAAATGTCAATCTCCAACGGGACTACCAAATCGCAAAAACTCCGGCCGCCTCGCTGCGCTCCGGTCGCCGCCTTGCGCGTCGCGCGCTCGCCCGGCCGCCGCCTCGCGCTGGTGCGCGTGTGGCGCCACGACGTGAGACTTGAAGAGGACGAGCGCTGACGAGCGGACGACGTCTAGGGCGAAGACCAGCATGAAGAGGCCACATCTGCGCGCTGGAGCACGACGGCGTGATTCAGGAAGGCGAAGGCAATTCCCCTGCTCCCCATCCCAATTCGACAATTTCCTCTGCTCCCTCCCCATCGCAATTCGATTTGGATTTGGGAACTAGCGCAACCAGGCCATTTTCTCCCCCAAATCCACTAGTTGTTTTTTGTTTGATTCGGTCTGATGTAGCAGAATCCGGGATTGGGAATGGATTTCGCATACAGAGGTGAGTTGATCCCCTTTTGAGCTCAGTTTAATCGATGTCCTTTTTCCTTTTGATTCTTCCAAGTCATCCATGGATCGAGGCTTGATTCCAGCGGTGGCGTCGGTGGGACGCGCGGGGTGGACCTGTACAAGTGACCTCGCCGTCGGGGTGGCGTGGCGGCAGAGGCGGCCTCCGACGGGAGGAAGGGGCGCACGTGCTCGGCATGGGTGTGCTCGGCGTGGGTGGTTCGCGTGACGACGTGGGGCGTGGGTGGTCCAGAGCGGAGGCGGCGGGCCGTCGCGGTGGAGGGCGAGGAGCTCGGGGCGGCGCGGAGGAGGAGCTTCGCGGCGGTGCGCCGGCGCCGAACATTCTCGAGGGAGGCGGGCGATTCGCGACCGGGAGCGGGAGAAGGAGAGAACAGGAAATAGGGAGGGGGGTGAAAGTGATTCATTTGTTGGTAGCAGCTCTGGACCGTGGCCAAAATGGGATTCGTTTTGCATCATGCGTTGGAGGCTGTTTTTCACGGGTTTAGACTGACTCCAACAGATGGTCCATATCCTCACTTACACCTAAAATAGATCACAAAAGGGTGAAAACCCGCCTCCAACAGATAACCCATAGCCTCACCCCATTTTGCGCAACGAGCACGCCGTCACCTACAAATGAAGCGTCCGCGCGGCGACCCCATCCCTCGTCCGCCCTCTCCCTCCACCTTCCCTCCTCTCCCCGGCGAAACAGGCTGCCGGTGGCGCCGCGCCGCGCCCTCCCCTCCCCTCCCCTCCCCTCACGACGACCAGAGGACCGAGCTAGCCGAGCTCGCCGAGGTGGCCTAGCCGAGCTCGCGGAGGTGGCGAGCTCGCCCGCGCGGGCCACAGTGGCGCGGGCGAGGGCCACGGTGGCGTGGAAGGCCGCCGCCCAGCCCAGGGAGGAGGAGACCGTCGCGACCTCCATGGATGGAGCGCAGAGGAGGAGAAGGCGGGGAAGCAGTGGGGCGCGGGCCATGGCGAGTCGGCGCGGCGGCGCGTCGCCGTAGGGCGTGGGGCGGGGGCGGCGCGTTGGCGCGGGAGGAGACGCGACGGCGATTCGGGGCAAGCCGGCCGCGCGTCGCCCCCTCCTTCCCCTCCTCGCGCGGCGCCCCTTTCCTCTGCGTCGCCCCCTCCTTCCGCGTCGCCGAGCTCGCGGCGGCCGAATTCGTGGCCGGGGCCGAGCTCGCCCCCTCGCGGAGGGGCCGGGGCTCGGGCTCGCGGCCGGGGCCGAGCTCGCCCCCGCGCCGAGCTCGCGGAGGGGCGGGTCAGCACCTCCTGCGCGGCGTCGCGGAGCTCGCGGCCGGCCAGCGCTTGCCCCCTCCCCCTCCTTCGCCGCAGGCGACGAGCTCCGCGATGGGGGGCATGGCTGCGTGGCGGAGCGGGTGGTGGCCATGGCTGCGCGGCGGAGCGGGTGGGGGCCATGGTGGGTGGAGCCGGAGATGGGGAAGGGCGCCGAGGGAGGGGACGCAGCGCGGCGGCGAAGCGGGGACGGCGGCGCGGCGGCGAAGCCTCGTCCGGCGCGGGTGACTCACCATTTGGGTTTGGGAATGGCTGTTCTGTTGGAGATGCAAGAAATTTGGAATCATGTTTTCACTCTTTTCAACACCTTATTTAGGTATAGGTGTGACTGACTGTTGGAGTCAGTCTTAGACCCAGTTTCGATATAGGCCTCCCACTAGGTCGCCGGTTGGAGTCAGTCTTCCTGTGTTTTGGTTGACAAATTCATGTGCACCAGCTGGCAGTTTTTTTTTTAACGAACTCGCTTGTCAGGAAATTTCTGAAAACGTACGAACTGGACGCCAGCTTGTCAGGTTCTAATATTAAGGGTGTGTTCGTTGCACCTGTTTAGACCCCTCTAAAATTTAGCTCTAAAGAGAATCTTATTATTTAGGAGTATTAAATAAAGTTTAATGACAAAACCTTTTTACAGATGGGTACATCTTTACGAGACGAATCTAATGAGCCTAATTAATCTATGTTTTACTACAGTGATGCTACAGTAAATATCGTCTAATCACGGCTTAACTACCCTCGTTAAATTCGTCTCGCGATTTAGAGGGGGGGTTCTGCAGTTAGTTTTGTAATTAAACTTTATTTAAGACAAGATTCTTTTTGTTTAAACCCCTCTAAATTTTAGACTCTAAAACGCCGAACACGCCCTAACAACAAAAAAGCGACATGCGATGCAAAATGCCACAAGCTGTGCAGTTTACTCCATCCGTCTCTAAATATAGTACCTTTTTTGACTTTCAGACATCACGTTTGACCGCTCGTCTTATTCAAAACTCTGCGCTTTTTGACCTTTGCGTCTGGAATTGGACGGGGTCCAGAATTCAGTCCGCATGTGTTATCTGTACTGTATCATTGAGGTGTTTAGCTTGATGGAGTGCTTAAAACCTAGAGCGTCAATTATTCCTGGCAGATTGGATTATAATAGTAAAACAACTTGTCAAACGGTATAAACGCATGCACAATGTTCTGTGACCCGGTTTTTGTAATGTTGATGAGACATCTAGGCCAAAGAAAAATATAAAAAGAACGACTAGGCCAAACGATAATAATTTTTTTTGTAGAGATAAGACCCATGTTGACGGTGATTTGACTGGATGAAAATTACTACCTTGATCGCTTGTTTGTTGTTTCACAAAATGGGGTATTTTCATTGCTTTTATTTTTCTTTTAGGCATTGGCGTCACATATGTCCGCTGTTGCATAAGGTTGCCAACATTCGTGACACTTTTTTTTTTGTGTCAAACTCCATATATTTGGTACGTAACTTTATTTTTAACCTAATTAAAAAAGGATCCCATATTGAGGGCTTATTCGGAAAAGAACTACATTGAGACGATAGTTTTCCTGCAAGAGATGTTGGGAAAGGATTGATTGGTCAATTCTTGGTAGTAAAGAACCTCGCCAACTTCAACCATCACAAAAACAGAGGTTTCCAGTGGTAAACTTTTCCTGAGCTAAGCGCCTAGGCAAATAAATAAATATATGCATCACTCAAGCACTAAAACATAAAGAATGTTACATAGGATTGGAATCCGGAAAACTCCACTTAGCAGCAACTCGTGAATCTCAGTCAACCAATCACTCGACTGATCGTCTGTTCGAATCAACCCGTACTTGTTTGTTAGGGGGCAGCCAAAATATCAACGGCTTCTTTTCACAAAAGACATGTCGTCAACTCATTGATTTCTCAAAATGTATCCCTACTTTTCTTCGCCTATACATATGCTGTCAAGATAAAGATCCTTGTGAGCATTTAAGCCAGTCCCAGTGGACTCGGAGGACTCGCAGTTTGGCAGGATCCAAACTCTGATTTTTTTTTCAGGTCCCTCTTTTAGTATTGAGACAACGTACAGATTTAATGAACTAAATATTAAGCATTCTTACCTGCTCAATCATAGTTCTTATGATGTGTAGGAGATGTAAAGAGAGAACAAAGTTCGTGAAAAGAAGATGAAAATTTGACTTCACCACTAAACCTCCTTAGCTGATTAAGACTTCATTTAAAATCAACATAGATGACTGAATATGAAAACAACACGCAAACTTGGTCACTTTTTCAATTACCGTACGATGATTGGATCTTGCATGGAGTCAGGGTTCTTGTGCCCCTTGAGTGGTGCAGGTACAGTGCGTGGAAGTTGCCGCAGGTCGATGGAGGATGGTAGAAATTGGCTAGTGCGAGGAGTTGGGATTGGTCTATATTGGGTGAGTTTGGTTCCTGGATATGGCTTAGCTTGATTCGTTGGACGTACATAACGCAGCTGTTTGGTTGCCTGCATGCCACCGTGAGCCTGACATTATAGCTGAGGCAATTGTGGAGGTTTAATAAAAATTAGGATAGCAACGAATTTTTACATATTTTCATGTACTACTAAATAGAACTATTGATTAAGCAATATCATTCAATTCAAGTTTTTGTATTTGTCCAATATCCGTGTATAATGCAGCTGAGGTACTTATTTCTAGGCCTTCAGGTCTCTTGTGTAATAATTGGTATTTTTTTTCTTCTTATTGAAATATGTGCTCCTCACACGTTCTAAAAAAAAAAATGGGTGCTCATATAGCAACTTGCTACCAGGTAGGACAGGGTACAAGTAGCATCAAGCTGAAGGGTAATGACATGCATGTTTCCTCCCTTATAGGACGTTAGTTGCTATAACAAAAACTTTGGATAAGCACATTAATTTTGCTAGGCCCAAATGCGACCAAGTCATTTCGAAGAACTCGTCTACTTGTAGCACGGAAACCACGACATACATTTGATTTGCTTTGTACTGGCACAATGGCACGTGATATATAGTTTGGTGCTGTCCACTAACCATAAATTTTACATAGCAGTCTTTGACCAGTAGTCTCAGATGATCACGTACGTATGTGTGTGCGTACGAAGGATTCCTCGGTGCATTGCATGCCCGCCTGTACGTTGCACCAGGCGACCTGGCCAGGAGGAAAGAAAGGTCCACGGGCGTAGACCAAATCCCATTTTAGCAGCAGCTGAAAAGCAGTGGATCGACCAAGGGCACGATAGGAGACGTGGACCCCAGGGGATTAAGCCCACCAGTTTGGTTGGGGAAAAGGAGGAGAATCCGCTAAGTACTTCACTCGAATTGACATTTAGATCGATCGGGTGATTTGACCGCATGTTGTATTCTCTGGCAGGCCAGCAGGTCGAAAAGAGGTTGTTCGGCAGCTCTCACTAATTTCGTAACCAGGAGGCTCCTCCATGGAAAATTAAATGGATTTTTGTTCAGTCGAATGCTGTAATGCATTTATGATATGCGTGGGAATTTACAGTTAATTGTCAGGTGCTAGTGAATGTACAAAATCTATACACATTTGCGAGTTCATTTTGTAAAATAAACAAATTGAGGTCTTTAACTAGCTCATGGATATAGACTTTGTGCTTCTCATCCGTTAGGTACTTTTCCAAAAAGCACTTTTGTATTATTCTTATCAGATTGCATACTAAGTTGACACCTTGTTATAAGATTGGTGTTGTCAATTGTATTCCAATTTTCTTTGACAGGATCAGTTTGTATTCCATTTGTTGTGCTTTTCTCAGCAGTTTGATTTATTTGTATTCTCATCTTCTTTAAGTCATGCATTAAGCTTTTTCCCTTTTTTATGAAAAAAATGTTTAAGGCATAAATAAGCTAGCGGGTTTAGCTTCATCAATGAATGTTGGGAATATTACGTTTCTACCCTCTAGTTTACCTCTCAATTGCGATTTTACCTCTGGTTTTTCAAATTGAAGCAAGACTTTGCCCCTGTCGTTGCGATTTTACCCCTGATTTGCTTCAAAACTAGGGGTAAAATCACAACCACAAGGGTAATTTCTGGCTTCATTTTGAAAAAATCGGGAGTAAAGTTGTAAAGTTGAAAAATAATGAGTGAAATTGCAATCAGAAAGCAAAGCAAGGGCATAAACGCAAATGCCCCAATAATGTTTTCATCTACGGGCACTATCATCATCTCTTCGCTTAATTTAAAGTAGTGTGATTTATAAGCATTATTGTTTTTTATAACGATAGCCGTAGGTAATTTACAACATGTAGAATGGCGTTTTAGGCTTTTTTTTTTTTCTAGAGCAGCTAGTGGCTATGTATATTTTATGTTACGATATAAGGCCAATCTCAATGGGTCTTTCATCAACATTAAATAAGGTGCCACATCAACAAAATATATGACATGGCATATTAATTAAGATGAAAGAGGAGAAGTTTCTTTCATCCTAATGAAAGGAAGTTGGCACGGTTTCATATATATGAAAGCTTATTGATAGACCCATTGAAAGCAAAAACTTTCATCCTAACATATTTTGACCAATCTCAATGCAAGAATTTAATATTATGCTTTGCTTATGAAACTGTGAGATGAAATTATGCATTGAGAGAGATCATTTCATTTATCATGTGAAAATTCTAAATCTGACATGACACCTTTGAAAAATGTAAAATGAAAATATGCACTGAGATTGGCCTAATCTCACGGATTATTTTAAAGGACATATAGGCCACGTGTCACTATGCTATTTCACAAAGCACATGAACTAAAGTTTTGTAGCCCCCTGCCCTCCTCCGGGGTACTTCCGTACGCGGGCACCATAGGGAAACACCAACTTACCGAGAGTGATAGGCTCCTAGTAATAAAGAATGAGCTGAAGATCACGCCGGTGCAAGTAGCAAGCGCAAGGGTACAAACGCCCCCATCCCTGCCACCTTGTTTGACCCTTTTTCAAGCCCGTCGTCTGCCCTCATCGATCACCTCACCTCACCAGCCCGCCGCGGACCTTTGAACGACTTCCTGTTTGGTGTCTTCTCTTGTCCACCGCGAGTACTTTTCAACCCACTCCGATCGATCCTCGCCACGCCAGCCCATGCCATGCATGTCCCCATCCGTCCACTGCATACTAGTCCTGCTACTTTTCTTTTTTCCCCGGCCACGCATACACACTGCTTGCACCCGCCGGCCAACGCATATATATATATGCACCGATCAACGCCAGCGACGACCAGGCACGCAGCAGCCATAAGCAAGCCAGCCAGCCAGAAGCCATGGACGCCGGTGCTGCGGCGTTGGTGAGCTCTCCTTGTCGCCTGCTCGACTATTGATGGACACGCTGTTCGTGCTCGGCCAGGAGTCCCGGCTGCGTATCCTTCAACAGGCGGCGGCGCGCATCCCCGGCTGCGCCTACCTCTGTGCCTGGGCGCCCCTCGCCGGAGGAGGGCCTGCTTCTTCTTCGTCGTCGGCGGCCGCGGTCAGGTATGCAGCTTGCTGTTTCCTCGTCATGTCAGATGTCACCAATCGTTCGATCTCCATTATACATGGGCATTCCGGCCTCGTCTCTAGCTCTTACTAGTAAGCTAAACTCACGTACTTGCAATGCCGGCCTCCACGCTTGCAGCGCCAGCCTGTTGTGCTGCCTGGACGCATGGCTCTGCGACGGCGGAGCTCGTGGTGAAGGCGACCGTGTGCGTGCGCTTTTTGAGGCGTACCGGGGATCAGTCTGCGCGGCAGTGAGCGGGTGCGTATATATATGTAGCATGTACAGCTTGCGATCGATCGATCATCGACCACGACCAAACCTTGCATTTCGCATATATAAATCGAGAACTTGCGGTTCGATCGGTTGGTTGTTGATTCAACCATGGCGATAATTTGTTCGCTTCATTCATGACAATAATATGTATGTCTCTAGGTGTGTGCCGGGGTGGGCTTACAAAGACGGCCGCGCGTACATGGAGCTGCCGGAGCACGACCTGACGGCGTCCGCGTCGCTGCCGGCGCAGCAACAGTTCTACCAGGTCAGTGAGCACGCCTCCCTGTTCTTGGCAATGCTTGTCGTTGATTTGGTTTTGTTGCTTATATATTTGAATCCACAAAACGATGAGCTTAATAGCTTCGTAACTCGCTTAATTGTTTCAGGAAGCTGGCATCAAGGTTTGTATACATCCTGACCCCTCTCATATGCACCTGCAACGATCGACCCACGATTTCTAAAGATGATCAGTGCGTGGCCATTGCATTGGCACCACGATTGCAGATGGCGGCGTTCATGGGATGCGAAAGCGGCGAGATCGAGGTGGGCGTGTCCACGCCGGCGACGAGCAGCGGCATGTCCACGGACCTGGAGACGAGCTTGCAGCAGGTGTTCTCGGAGGACTTCTTCCAGCAGTCGCTTCTCGAGGAGCTGCTCCACCTGCCGCCGACGCGGCCGTCGTCGTCGCCGTCGTCCTCGCTGCCGTCGGTCTCCGTCGACAGCCCCGCCGCCGAGGGCGGCTACACGTCGCTCCTCCGCACAACGATGGCCGCCGTCACGTCCGCCGCCACGCCATTGCCGTCCTCTGGTCGAGAGTGGCCGGTGCCGGTGACGCCGCCGCCGCCGCTCCCGGAACCGTTCGGCCAGCCCGGCTACGTCCACATCCCGAGCGCCGAGGCCGACGACGCCGTGATGGCGCGGGCGATGCTCGCCGTCATCTCCGCCGCGTCGACGTCGTCTTCGTCGTCGCTGCCGCCGCCGTCCTCGCCGCCGCCGCCGCCGCACCACCGCGCGCGCCGGTGGCCGCGGCGCACGGGGACGGCGACGGCGTTCCGGGCGTACAGCGCGGCGCTGGCGCCGCGGCGGCAGCCGGGCGGCGCGCCGGGGCAGCGGATGATCAAGATGGGCATCTCGATCCTGAGGAGGATGCACATGCTTAGGTTCAGCAGTCGGGAGCGCGACGCCGGCGCCGCGATGGTGCAGGGGGATCAGGACGATGAGTCACCAGCGCCGTCGAGCAGCCAGCTCAACCATATGATATCGGAGCGGCGGAGGCGGGAGCGGCTCAACGAGAGCTTCGAAGCGCTCAGAGGATTGCTTCCTCCGGGATCAAAGGTACTGCGTAATTGCGATGCATTGAGAATTAACAACTTGTGTTCTGCATGAAATATTACATTTGTGCTTAGAAATCTTGGTAAGCGCATTATATTGTGCATATTCTTCTGCTTAAATATTTATACTATATATAGTATACACCAGATTCTTCATACGCACCTTTGAGAATTGAGATGCACGCATGGCTTGTAAATGGAACTTGTAATAACAAGCTTAACTTTAGCTTAATTGATGCATGCTACGTATCTACAATATGTGTTCTAATTTGTGCATTTCAAATGTAGAAAGACAAGGCTACCGTTCTTGCCAAGACGCTGGAGTACATGAACATCCTGGTCGCCCAAATCTCTGATCTCGAGGCTCGGAACCGGACCCTCGAGAGCCGAGCTCACCAGCGCGCCAATGGCGGCTCCAAGGAACTCATGATCTCATCATCGGTTCAACAACAAGCAGTTCTCCAGGGGCTAAGCGGCACGTCCGAGAGGGTGCAAGTCCACGTGATGAGCGGCAGCGCCTCGGCATCTTCGTCGTCGTCGTCGAGGCCGCAGGAGGTGACCGTGAGGGTGGAGGCGCGGGCGGAGGGCGACGTGGCGGAGCTGGTGACCCGCGTGCTCGCCGCGATCAGGAAAACGGGCCGTTTCACGGTGGTGGCCGTGGACGCCAGGCGGCCATCGAGCGACGCCATTGCTCACGCCACATTTACACTGCGAGCTACGGTATGAAACACAGCCACAATGCTTTGCTTATTTGTTTCCGATGCTTCCATCTATTGCATAATTGCATTGCTCAGGCACAAAATTTCCAACATTTCCAATCCAAGAAAATGAGTTGCACCCGTCAAGCTCCGTATCTAGCCGAATTGGAAGGCTCCAAACCTGGGTCAAAGTCAAACGGATCAGCCTCTGGTTGCCGCTTCCCCCAACAGCGACTCTGCAGGCCCCACAGAGAAAACCCAACTACCCCTTCCCGGAAAACCTGACCGGTTCGGCTCCTGGTCCTGTATGACGTCACGGCCAGCATACAAGTCCAACCGGGGCGGTTTTTCCACTGAAATTCCAGGGTCTATTCACCACCAATCTCGCCCACTGCTGTGCTACTCGTACTTTAAGTTTGTTCTGCACCACAAGAAATGATGAAGAGATCCAGGCGTTTGAATCGTCGATGTTCACTTGACCAATTACTTGTCATTCAAATCGCCTCCTTTGTTCTCTTTTTCTTGAGGGAGGAGCAATGTTATTTTTCTTTTTCTTTTTTGCGAGAAGAGCAATGTTATTTTTCAACGGTCACAATTCATCAAATTTAGTCTGTTTGATGTCTGAAGATAACATGGAAGTTTCCTTGATATAACTATCTTGGACAAAGTTAGGCCACATTTTTCTGGTTATTTCTTTCTTGAAATATGTTTGTGTTTTTTCTTTCTAAATGAAAAGTTAAATTCTTCCTACTTGTTGTGTATTAACATCAATCAATCAACTTGATGGTGTAGGCTGGTGAATTCGACGAGGTCTCCTTGAAGGAAGCTGTGATGAAAGCTGCCGAGGATTCAACGACATAGCCATCGGATGACTTGTAGTCATAGCAAGACATCGATTTTGACCGAAGACCGACACGTACGAGAGCCACCTCTAGCGATGCTGCAACCACGATGAAAACTAGACTCTCATTTTTCAACTTGTGTTGCGTCTCATGTGTGCTTATGAATCTTTTTTTTTTTGCAATATAGGTCTTTTTTTTTCACATTTGCTAGTGTGACGTTAGAATTGTGCTGACAACACACAGCGTGTGAGGTAAAAGAAAAAAATCTGGCTTGCATAAGAGAGTGGTGAAAATGATTTTGTCACCCTCTAGTTTGAATTAATCATTGCCGGAGAAGACCTTCATAGGTGGCATTGGAGAGGTGGATCTTACATCAATATCATTGAGCTAACAGTGTGAGAAGCCATGTTGAGATGTGCCATGGCTTGATGTTTGTGATGAGTAATTGACTTGGTGTTGAGTTGCAATGCGGATTTTCAGATCGCTTTAGCTTGTTTGTTTTGGCAACTTTGAGTGTTGCTTTATTACTAACCAGAGTTGGTGAAGGTGTTGGCGAAGTTGGAGGAGAAGGAAATGTGTTTTCTTGTCTCATGATGTGTAGGTCAATGGAGTCAACTTGGTGGTCAACGGCAGGAGGATCGGGACCAAGCGGGGGCTTGGGGCCAGACGATCGAGAGGACGGGTGAGGTCAAGGGTGATCCACACCGTACACGTGGAGAGGACAAGAATCATGGATGGTTTCACGGTTTGGCCTCAAAACCGTAGAGGTGATGAAGACGGCGTGTTGACCAGGGTCAAGGCGAACGGGAGGCCGGTGCAAGTGAAGGGTCCCGACGGGCTGGGACCAAGGAGACTTGATGGCGATGAGGTTCGCGGGACGAGGTGGCACGCGTCGACATCAAGATGGTTTCCCGGTTTGGCCTCAAAACCGGTGGTGGACGGTTTCCCGGTTTAGCCTCAAAACCGGTGGTAGGTGATTTCCCGGTTTGGGCCTGAAAACCGGTGGTGGAGGGTTTCCTGGTTTAGGCCTCAAAACCGGTGGTGGAGGGTTTCCCGGTTTAGGCCTCAAAACCGGTGGTGGATGGTTTCTCGGTTTGGGCCTCAAAACCGAAGGCGGACGGTTTCCCGGTTTGAGCCTCAAAACCGGCGGTGGCGGATGGTGGTGCACGTGGCACCATCGCGAAAGTAGCTTCGAGGTGAAGCTAAGTTGTGAAGGTCCCGACGGCGTTCGGGTGACGGAGAAAAAGTTGGACGGAAACGCCCTTATGTATGTATGGGTGTGTTGTAGTGTGTGGGGCATTTTCGGAATGTGAAAATGTCCAAGGGGATAAGGTGAGGGGGCTGGTTGGCTGCCCTCCCTTGAGCCTCTCACTTGTGTTTGTGAGGGAGGGCTTGAGAGAGGAGAGAAAGGAGAGGAGAGAAGAGAGGAGATGGCTCTTTGATTGAGCTTTTTGTCATCCTTAGTTTGTGTGTGCTAGGGAGTGGCTTGACATATACATCTTTGAGCAATACAAAGTATCAATTCGTCCTCAAAGTGTTCTTCTCATCTTGAATCCCGAATTTGTTATTTTCCCATTTTCGGAGCTATTTTTGGGTGATTTTCGATTCGCCTTGTGTGATGCATTTTGGGATGGATTTCTTGGGGGATCATGGTGCCATGACGTGCTAGAACAATCCTTGATAGCTCCTTGACCAAATCCATGGCACGAGCACCTTCGATTTCGTGAATTGGTGAAGTTCTCCCAAACCCTAGTTCATTCGGTGAAATTCAAAATTCATGGTGATTTTGTGGGGTTCTTGGTATGGATCTTTTTGGATGATGTTCTCCATCTCAAGGTGAAGCTACGGTTCAAATTTCGTGATTTTTGAAGGTCGTTTGATTGGATTTCGAGTTTTGGAGCTCCCGTTCTTGAGTTTTTCCCGAGCTGTCCTGTAGCTGGCGGAAGTTCCGACACCTGGCGGAAGTTCCGACAATTTACAGAGAGTTTTTGTCGGAAGTTCCGACACTTGGCGGAAGTTCCGTCAATTTACAGAGAGTTTTTGTCGGAACATCCGAGACTTGTTGGAACATCAGTGAATGTCTCACCGGAACATCCGAGACATGTCGGAACATCCGTGAAGTTACAAAAACTTCTCACCGGAACATCCGAGAGAGGTCCGGAACATCCGACAAGGTCCAAAGTTTGGTACTCTCTCTTTTGATCGTGCTTTGTACAATTTGCTTCCGCATTTGCGTGTATCACTTCTTAACCATTCTTAGGATTAGCATATCATCTCCAATTGATGTGTGTGGTCTTGATGGTTGAAAGAGAGGTACGTTGGGTTGTAATTGGGACATAGGCCAAGTTCTATTGAAGAATTTTTATCGGCTCCCATTCACCCCCCCCTCTGGTCGCCTTCTCGGTCCTTCAATTGGTATCAGAGCCGGTTTGATCACTTGTTGGCTTTTATCGGCTTTGTGATCCGAAGGTGACCCTTTGGGAGTGCTTGCTTTTGCTTTGGCTATTTGCTAACGCTAACGGTGATTGATTCATGGCGCCAAATACTCGTTTTTGTGCGTCTTTGTCCTCAGATGTTGAGATGTGTGGAGTTGCTATTGAGGATGACACCAAGATGAGTCGAGTTGTGGATGCTTGCACGGATGATCTTGAGGAGAAGGAAGAGGTGTACCTCACGAAGGAGGAACTTAATGTGGTTGAGCTTTTCAAGCTTTCAAGAGGCAATGAGATGACACATGAGGATCTTGTCTCCGAGCTTTTCAAGATGAGTCAAGGTAATCTCGTTATGGGTATTGTGGCTTTATTCACTACGGTTCATGCTTGTGATGCTAAAATTGTTGAACTCAAAAAGAATGTTAGAACCTCTATGCCTAGTGATGAGAGCTTGTTGTCTAGACTTGATAATGTGAATGCTTTGCCTTCTTGCAAGTCTAGTGCTTCTTTGCCTTGTGATGATTGTGTTGCCTTGCTCAATAAGAACGATGAGTTGAATGCTTCCATGGATTGCTTGAAATCTGAAAATGAGAAGTTGAAGCATGATTGTTCTTCGTGTGAAAAATAATTGGGAAATGCTAGATATGTTATTGACATGTTGAATGAGAATGCTTTTTTGCCATGCATGTCTTGCAAGTCATTGAGTGATGAGCTAGAGTTGTTGAAGTCAAATGCTTGTATGCCTTGCACTTCTTGTGATGCTTTGCACAAGAAAAATAATAAATTGAAATCCTCTATCATAAGGTTGAAAGCAAATGCCATTTTGCAATGTGCTTCATGTGCTATGTATGCTGAAATGTCGGAGTCAAATAATTCTAGTTCTTGCACTTCTTGCTCAAGCATGCTTGCTGAAACAGATTCGTTAAAATCAAATGCTTCTATGCCATGTGATTCATGTGTTGCTTTGCGCAAAGATCTTGATTGTGCCAAAGTTGAAATAGGCAATCTTATGTCCTTGGCTAGAAAAGGTTGCAATTCATGTATTGGCATGCTTGCTGAAAATGAAAAGTTGAAGCTAGATCACTCCACTTGCTTAGAGAAACTTGAAATTGCTAAGGCTAAAATTGCTCGAATTACTTCTATGCCTTCTAGCACTTTTTCCTCTACTTTGAATGATGATGCTTGCCTTAATTCTTGTGCTCATCATGATGCTTTGCATGATATGCATATGAGTGATTTTTCTTCTAATTCTTGCACATCATGTCATGGTTTGAAAAATGAAGTTGAGGCTTTGAAGCTAGTGCGCGATGATATGAGCGCCAAGTTGGTTGAGCACAATGATATGAGTGCTAGCCTTGAGAAGGAGAATGATCTCTTGCGTACCACATATGCCGAGTGCATTGAGAAGGAGATGCAAATCTTAAGAGATGCTCCATGTGATATTTGTGAGCGCCTCAAATCTCAAAATGAGGTTTTGCTTCAACTATGCAAGAGTTTAGATGCTAAGCTTCTCGATTCACGCAATTCTTCTCACTCTGATTTTGGTGTTCTCAAAACTTCTTCTTTGTCTTGGGAGTTGAGTTCTTCTCATGTTGAGCGTGAGTCTTTGGGTGTTAGCACTTGTGCTATTGCCTTAGATGATTCTTCTTTGGCTAATACTCATGTTGTTGGCTCTTGCGGTGTTGCCCAAGGGATTTCAAATGACAAAGGTGCTTCTTGCTCAAATGGTACATCAATCTCAAAAGAAAAGTACCATTGCACCTTTTGCAAGAAAGATGGGCACGTTGTTGAGTTTTGCTTTCGCCGTGTCAAACACGAGCGTCGCATCTGTGCAAAAGCTTTTAGGAACACACATAGTTCTTTCCATGGCATGTGTGGACCGAATGTTGTCTCCAAGTCAAGTGATGCTTCTAAATCTTCATGCAAGTCTCAAAGGACTTGTCACTTGAGCGAGAGTGGTGCTTCTTCCTCTCAAACCGTCTCTCCAAATGGGAAATTGTACCATTGCTCTTATTGTGAGAAGGATGGGCATCAAATTGATTTTTGCTTTAGGCGTGCAAAACGTATGCGCCGATCTTGTGCTTCTAGCTCTCCGAGTATTCATAGCTTTTCCCATGGCATGAACACTCGTGAGCCTAGCATGAGACATCGCTTCATTGATGGATTCTTTGACTCCTTTTCTTGTGGGTTAGAACGTGCCCGTGGACATGCTTCTAATGCTTCTTGTGTTGGTCCACGACATGGTTCTCATGATGCTTTCATTGGTTCTTCTCATGTTATTCCCTTTAGAAGTTCTCGTTGTTTTGCTAGTGGTTGCACTCGTTCTTCCTCTCGGGTTGCTATGTCGCGTCATACTTCTAAGGATGTTTCAAAGTCTTATCATTTGAACCAAAGTTTGCATCATGCTAACCCTCATGATAAATTGAGTACATCTATTGGTCATGTGTCCAAGTGTTGGATTCCCAAGTATTTGCTTACTAACCCTTCGGGATCCAAGACTCGGACATCTCTCTCCTCTCATGTGTAGGTTTGGGGACGCGGGTTGGAGGACATGAACTTGATTGATCTCGATCTTTTGCATGACGTGATTGAGACATGGATGGTTCTCCATACCTTGTACATGGCCTCCAAGAGGCATGCACTTCATTGTGGCGTCTTCACCTATTTTGTGAGCTTTCTTATACACTCATACCTTCTATATTCATGTACATTTACTTGTGGTGTGAGATGCTTGTCCATATATGCTCACTTGATCCTCTCGTCATGTTTTATGATGTATATCATGTATCATGCTTTCATTTCTCTCTTGCCCTTATTTGCTTTTATTTATGTACACTATTTGGTTAGCGTGTGAATATCATGGCATATCCAATCATGTTAGCTTTGTATATGCTCTTGGCTTTTAATCCTTGCCTTCATGCTTGCAATGCTCTCTTGTCCGAAATTGCATCTATCTATGTACACCACTGAGTAGCATGTTTCTTTGTCATATTTTAACCTACCATGCTAGCTTTGTGATCACTCATGTAGCATTTGCCACTCTTTCACGTATCTTGTGTGATCCATGGTGTATCCATCTTCTCATACTTTGCAAATGATTCTCATGTGCTTGTCCTCGTGTGATGTATGCTCCTTATTGCTATATTTGTATCCCCTTCTTTGAATGTTTATTGATTGCCTTAACTAATGTCTCCTTGTCCTCATTTCAATTTGTTCTAGAGTTGTTTTATTGAGGGGGAGATTGGCTTGGTTTGAGGGGGAGTTGTGATTTTCATTGAGAGTTGGAGCTTGCCTTTTGCTTTGGAATGTTCAGATGGCTTGTATCTTTCTTTTCATCATTGCATCTCATCATGTAACATATACTTTGTAAATGATGAGCTTCATCTCTTATGCCCTCTTGCATTTCTTGTTGCTATGGTTGAGTTTGAGCTAAGTTGTGTGAATGTAAGTAGCAAACTCTATAAACTTAGGCTTTTCTAGATGGCTTGGCATAGGTTCATTTCGAGCAAGCATGCTAAACTCAAAGATAAAAATTGGCAATTTGTGAGTTCTATGATCTATGCATGCCAATGTCTTGCTCACCATGTGTATAATTGCTTATATCCTTGTCAAGACTTGTGTTAAGGCTAGCATAGAAAATGTCTTGGCTTCGGCAACTTGTGTTTGGGGGATGGAATGCTTTTTGCAAATGTTTAGCTCATGATGGGACTTTGGGGGAACAAATGTTCCTTTTGCCAAAAGGCATACTCTTTTGCTCTTGTGCTTAAATTGCTAAAATCAATTTGATTTTTTGTTCTTAATGCTAAATCCAATATGGTGCCTTGATGCCTCAGGGTGTTTGCCGTAAACAGTCGTGCGACCCTCTGTATGGATAAGAGGTTACTTGAGGATAATATCCAATACGGTGCCTTGATGCCTCGGGGTGTTTGCCGTACCCAGTCGTGCGACCCTCCGCATGGATAAAAGGTTACTTGAGGATAAACATAACATGAGTAAATGCTTTTGTTCCTAAATCATTATCTCTTTTGTTGTTTACTCACTTGATCAAATTGAGTCTTTGTTGCATATGTGAGCGTTTGTCAAAGCACATTTTTCCGAATGCTTGTTGCTTGACTTGAGATTGACACTAGCTAGTTTTCATGGATTCACTTAATGCGTGTTTTGCCTTGGCTAGCGGTAATTATACATGTGGTGGCAACTTTTATTATGATATAGCAAGTTTGAATCTATCTTGATCAATTCAATCTTCTTGCTTAGCTTGCCTAGCTCTTTGCTTTTGTGTCATGCTCTCTATTACGGCCTTTGTGCGATTGTGAGCTCATGCTTTTACACCTTAAGGCTTTGTGCTTGATTATTAGCAATGATAAATGCTTGTTGGTATAATTGTTGAAGCTCCATAAGTTTTCACTCTCATGCATTGCATTTTTGGATCTCTTGTATTCTTGATGAGTTCATTGCCAAAGGGGGAGAGATTTAAAGGGTAGTAATGCACAATGTGAGAAATTGAGTAGCATATCCATTGCATGAGAGATACATTCATAACTCAAGGGGGAGCATTCATTCATAACTTGAGGGGGAGTATTCATGTGTATTTGAGATTTTCTCAAGTCTCTTGTGTTCTTTGCGATGAAATGGTCATGATGAACAATTACTCTAGTTTATGGACCATGAGCCGCTTTCTTGCCAACTCTTGTCTTTTGCAATTTTCTTTTATGCTAAGTGGCCAATTTTGACTCTTTATTGGTTTTCGGCCATTTTAGTTGTGCTTCATTCGATTCGCATTTCAAATCTAAATTCTTGTGCATTTGGTGTTGTCAATGTACTCATCAAGGGGGAGATTGAGAAGCCATGTTGATATGTGCCATAGCTTGGCTTTGTGATGAGTAATTAACATTGTATATTTCCTTGTTGAGCTTAATTGTAATATGCAAGGTTATAGGGATTGTACAAGATTTGGTTTTTGTCAAGATACTCATCAAAGGGAAGATTGAGAAGCCATGTTGAAATGTGCCATGGCTTGACTTTGTGATGAGTAATTGACTTTGGTTGATTCCTCATGGAACATAAATAGCAATGTTTGTTTATGAGGATTGTATGAGATTTGCTTTGTGTCAATATACTCATCAAGGGGGAGATTGAGAAGCCATGTTGAGATGTGCCATGGCTTGATGTTTGTGATGAGTAATTGACTTGGTGTTGAGTTGCAATGCGGATTTTCAGATCGCTTTAGCTTGTTTGTTTTGGCAACTTTGAGTGTTGCTTTATTACTAACCAGAGTTGGTGAAGGTGTTGGCGAAGTTGGAGGAGAAGGAAATGTGTTTTCTTGTCTCATGATGTGTAGGTCAATGGAGTCAACTTGGTGGTCAACGGCAGGAGGATCGGGACCAAGCGGGGGCTTGGGGCCAGACGATCGAGAGGACGGGTGAGGTCAAGGGTGATCCACACCGTACACGTGGAGAGGACAAGAATCATGGATGGTTTCACGGTTTGGCCTCAAAACCGTAGAGGTGATGAAGACGGCGTGTTGACCAGGGTCAAGGCGAACGGGAGGCCGGTGCAAGTGAAGGGTCCCGACGGGCTGGGACCAAGGAGACTTGATGGCCATGAGGTTCGCGGGACGAGGTGGCACGCGTCGACATCGAGATGGTTTCCCGGTTTGGCCTCAGAACCGGTGGTGGACGGTTTTCCGGTTTAGCCTCAAAACCGGTGGTAGGTGGTTTCCCGGTTTGGGCCTCAAAACCGGTGGTGGAGGGTTTCCCGGTTTAGGTCTCAAAACCGGTGGTGGAGGGTTTCCCGGTTTAGGCCTCAAAACCGGTGGTGGATGGTTTCTCGGTTTGGGCCTCAAAACCGACGGCGGACGGTTTCCCAGTTTGGGCCTCAAAACCGGCAGTGGCGGATGGTGGTGCACGTGGCACCATCGCGAAGGTAGCTTCGAGGTGAAGCTAAGTTGTGAAGGTCCCGACGGCGTTCGGGTGACGGAGAAAAAGTTGGACGGAAACGCCCTTATGTATGTATGGGTGTGTTGTAGTGTGAGGGGCATTTTCGGAATGTGAAAATGTCCAAGGGGATAAGGTGAGGGGGCTGGTTGGCTGCCCTCCCTTGAGCCTCTCATTTGTGTTTGTGGGAGAGGGCTTGAGAGAGGAGAGAAAGGAGAGGGGAGAAGAGAGGAGATGGCTCTTTGATTGAGCTTTTTGTCATCCTTAGTTTGTGTGTGCTAGGGAGTGGCTTGACATATACATCTTTGAGCAATACAAAGTATCAATTCGTGCTCAAAGTGTTCTTCTCATCTTGAATCCCGAATTTGTTATTTTCCCCATTTTCTGAGCTATTTTTGGGTGATTTTCGATTCGCCTTGTGTGATGCATTTTGGGATGGATTTCTTGGGGGATCATGGTGCCATGATGTGCTAGAACAATCCTTGATAGCTCCTTGACCAAATCCATGGCACGAGCACCTTCGATTTCGTGAATTGGTGAAGTTCTCCCAAACCCTAGTTCATCCGGTGAAATTCAAAATTCATGGTGATTTTGTGGGGTTCTTGGTATGGATCTTTTTGGATGATGTTCTCCATCTCAAGGTGAAGCTACGGTTCAAATTTCGTGATTTTTGGAGGTCGTTTGATTGGATTTTGAGTTTTGGAGCTCCCGTTCTTGAGTTCCGACAATTTACAGAGAGTTTTTGTCGGAAGTTCCGACACTTGGCGGAAGTTCCGTCAATTTACAGAGAGTTTTTGTCGGAACATCCGAGACTTGTCGGAACATCCGTGAATGTCTCACCGGAACATCCGAGACATGTCGGAACATCCGTGAAGTTACAGAAACTTCTCACCGGAACATCCGAGAGAGGTCCGGAACATCCGACAAGGTCCAAAGTTTGGCACTCTCTCTTTTGATCGTGCTTTGTACAATTTGCTTCCGCATTTGCGTGTATCACTTCTTAACCATTCTTAGGATTAGCATATCATCTCCAATTGATGTGTGTGGTCTTGATGGTTCAAAGAGAGGTGCGTTGGGTTGTAATTGGGACATAGGCCAAGTTCTATTGAAGAATTTTTATCGGCTCCCATTCACCCCCCCCCCCCCCCCCTCTGGTCGCCTTCTCGGTCCTTCACAGTGACACATGGCAGTTGTGAACTTTGTCATCTAGATTCGGTGATGTTGCAATTATGATGCGAATTAGGAGCCCAAGAGCACAAGCTGGAGCTCCCATGTGTTTCATTTATGTGATAAAAGATATGCATACATCTGGATAAAATTTGGGGGACAATAAAATACAAATTCAACAGCCAGTTAATATACTTGAAATTAGGGATGAAAACGGTATGGTAATTTTCCGAAACTACTGACGCCGTTTTTATATTTTTCCTGATTATTTCCGTTTTATTCAAAAATTTATGGAAATTGGACGGTATTTGGAGTGACAAATATGGAATCTGGTTCAAAAATGATTTGGGCATTTTTCCGACCATTTTATCATATTACCATATTTACCGAAAATCACAACCAAAATTTCCGTATTTATCCGATCATAACTATGCATATATGTGTGGGATTGATTATTAGAAACATTCCATTCGATACATTCGAGTATTTGACCATTTCATAGTTTCGTTCAATTATCATGTTCATACTTTTTGTTATTATCTATGCATGTAGATCGTATATGTGTGTGTAGACTATCACTGGTTGTGAATGTAAACATACATGGTACTTAAAGATTACACTATACACATAGGAAAATGTGTCGCTTGTTTGTCTCCTCGTCGTCTGTAACATTGGCTCACCGCTTAATTGGCAATGCTCTTGTCCGATGTGAACTGTCGTTTTCTGACCGATATCGCTATGTTTCCGCTCAGATTATTTCGTTTTCGATGTTTTCGTTATTTCCGATGCCGTAACCGTTTCCGATGTTACCATTTTCGATTCCAACTCCGAGAGAATAATATACGAGTGAAAGTGGTTTAAGATATTTTCCGATCATTTCCGACCGTTTTCATCCCTACTTGAAATGCCACGAAGTAATTTTTATATAATCTCTAATTTTGCCTTTTAATTTTACCTCTAGAAACTAAAGTATCATAGACATCAGTACTCTTCTTTATAAAGTTGATCAAACTAAATATAGAATTCCACCGCAAAAAAAAAAACTAAATATAGAATTTATTTTGGATCGGAGAGTCATAAACAGCTCTCCGCGGTTCCCCGAACGGTTGAGCCCAACCGCGTCTCCGGACCATACACGAACCCGACGGTCCCGACCCCGACCACCGATCCGTCCAATTCCAGAGTTCCAGATCCACATCACATCTCGAAGGGGGAAAAAAAAAAGGAAAACAAAATCTCAAGATCCAGGTACAGTACAGGCAAGGCATCCTTCCACGACTCCACGTTTCCACCGCAGCTTGACCTCTCTCCCCGCCCTCGTCGTCACCTCCCTCCTCTGCCGCGGAGTGGAGATCCATCCGAGCTAGGATTGATCTCCAGTTCCCTCGGTAAGGAAGCCCTGCTTGCTCGGATACATTGTTAGAATTGTTTCTGCGGAATCGTTTTCTTCGCCGTGAGGCCTCAATCCATATATTGACGGATCATAAGATCCATACTGTTCGCGGTTACCCGTTCTGCTCGATCAGCGTGTTTGACCAGTGTAGATTGGTCTTTGTTCTCTGATCAGTGATCTGCTTCGTTCCTCTGTTTCGTTGTATGTGATCTCTGTCCTGCCATTGCCTACAGGTGGTGGTTGTTTCTTGCTCGCTAGGCCTCCAGTATGGGTCTGGCGAAGGATGTGGTCGAGATGGAGGAGGGCACTTTGGAGATCGGCATGGGTATGTGTCGCCTTGCGACTGCTGTGATTTTTTTTTTCTCTCACCGAGGGGATGACTGTTGCAGTGGTCTATTCGTTGATCTAGAAGATAACTAACGTACTTATTTAGCTACTTCTGACATTTGTTGCCATTTCCTAAGGTTACTCTAGTGTTGATCAATCTATGAATTTTATTGCTAATTGTGATTCATATCATCTGCAGTTTGATGTGCTGAATTATTACTTTGTATGATGTGCTATTTCGTAGGCAGATTGAACCATGGAATCATGGATGTGTGTTGCAATGCTTGGTTAGTTAAAGAGATTTTTTATTTCCACGGTACTCAGTAGGGTCAAATGAGGTGACCTAGCGTGACCCTTTGGATCAAACTAAGGTTTTGGCCAACATATCAGGAGAACATATTGACACAGTAGCATTTACCACGATTCGTTTGCCGGGAAAACCTAGCCTATTTACCTGTTGTCATTACGTTTGTTTCCTGAACCATTTTGTTGAGTGACTTCGTAAATATTGAAGAACACCCTTTTCACTTATAGAGCAAATAAAGAGCCATTTTTTTTATTTTATACTAATGTACTTCTTGCTGTGCAGAGTATAGAACTGTCTCTGGTGTGGCAGGACCACTGGTTATCCTGGACAAAGTAAAGGTATAGTTAGTTTTAGCTCACCACAGGCCACAGCGCAGCAGAGGCTACAGTTGCTAATGGAAGCTTAAATTTTTGAGGAAACTGTTTGAACTCTTTTTATTCAATAGTACTTCCTTTCTGTAACTATATTAGGGCCCGAAGTATCAGGAAATTGTGAACATTCGATTGGGAGACGGCACCACTCGTCGTGGTCAAGTCCTAGAGGTCGATGGTGAAAAGGCTGTTGTGCAGGTTGCTTCTTTCCTACGGACCCTATCTTAATACTGAATAATGCTGATCAAGTTTTTACTTATTTGTTCTGTTGATCTGATTCATGTTATATAATATAATATGATTAACTATAATCCACTTGTGTCATTATTCTTATAATGCCACTGCATGCTGATTCACACTATCTGATATTGAAATGTGCGTCTCTTAAGGTCTTTGAAGGTACCTCTGGGATAGACAACAAATATACTACCGTGCAGTTTACAGGCGAGGTATCCTCTTATTTTCATCTTTAAACTTGATTTTTGGTTACTTTACTGATCTTGTTTTTTGCACAAATTTCAATAGTTGTTCCAAATTCCAGTCACCAGGCTTGTTAAGCTTGACACATGCATCTTAACTGGGGATCTAGAAACTTCTTTATTTCTTTTTTTGGCATGAGAATTTGTTGAAACTGATAATTTAGGATTTAGGCAGCAAAAAATTTGAATATTGATATTGATTGTTGAATAATACTAAGGTTGAGCTTAGGCTTTGTTGGGACATCTCAGTGGGTATGATAACTTGTGCGACATTGGAAATTGCAATTAAGGGGGAACAGATTGATGCTGGGCATTCAAAAATCATGCATACTTTACTCTTTTTTTTTTCCTCGTATATGCTAAGAGGAATGCTTCACACCTTTTCTCTTATAGGTTCTGAAAACTCCTGTATCACTTGATATGCTGGGGCGCATTTTTAACGGTTCTGGAAAACCTATTGATAATGGTCCCCCGATATTGCCTGAGGCCTACTTGGATATTTCTGGTGAGTTATTTTACATTACATGCAAAATGCACACTTTAAGAATGTGTAAATGCATGTTTAGAGAATATGACTATTAAAATGGTCTCACCACCCAGTTTTGAGAACTGATAAACCATCCATTCTTGGGGAAGATCATCACTTTTACTTATAGTAAGCTTAAAAATTTTATGCTATTCCAGGAAGTTCTATCAACCCAAGTGAGAGGACCTATCCAGAAGAGATGATTCAAACAGGAATATCCACCATAGATGTGATGAACTCAATTGCTCGTGGACAAAAAATTCCCCTCTTTTCTGCTGCTGGGCTTCCTCACAATGAAATTGCTGCTCAGATATGTCGTCAAGCTGGTCTTGTTAAAAGACTGGAGAACTCTGGCAAGCACGCAGAGGTAATGAAGAGTTTTTGAAGGTTCATTTGCTTTTGTACAGTAATGAAGTTATCTTTTAATGGGGCCCGTGAAATTTTGGTTCACATATATTTGGCTATTGACTATTTTGATATATTCATGGAATCAGTGTTAGGTTATTGATTGTCTTTCATTGGTTTTTCTATTTTATGATGAAAAGTCTATTTGTTATAAATTCTACTTTCTCCAAGATTATCCTGGAAATTATGAAAAATATATTGAGTAACATGGATGTTTTTTCTATTCCCATACTATGTGAATCAAACACCAAGTTTTTTTTTTTTTGGTCTTGTTCTTCATAATAGTTTATTCATTGCAACACTTGTTTATGTTCTTATGTACCCTCAGGGTGGTGAAGATGACAACTTTGCCATTGTGTTTGCTGCCATGGGAGTAAATATGGAAACAGCCCAGTTTTTCAAACGTGACTTTGAAGAAAATGGTTCCATGGAGCGGGTCACTCTTTTTCTGAACCTGGTATCTTATTTATCTTGATAACTTTGGCTATCGAATTTATGTGGTCTTACCGTGTTAGCATGGGAGTTGACCCGAAGTATCTTGTTTCTTCTCTTTACTGACTTGCAGGCAAATGATCCCACTATTGAACGTATTATCACTCCTCGAATTGCTCTAACAACAGCAGAATATTTGGCATATGAATGTGGGAAGCATGTCCTTGTCATTCTGACAGACATGAGCTCATATGCAGATGCACTTCGAGAGGTATTAGTTTGCCTTATAGTAGCACTATCATATGTTCTCATAGTACATGAGCATCTGTTTCGATTGAACAATATATTTTTTCATTTTTGTTGATGGTACAATAATTAATGGGTATTGTATTTTAATTACATGTGATTTCTATCAATACTCAGGTATCGGCAGCTAGAGAAGAGGTTCCTGGTAGGCGTGGTTATCCTGGTTACATGTATACTGATCTGGCGACCATATATGAGCGTGCTGGGCGTATTGAAGGAAGAAAAGGCTCGATTACTCAGATTCCTATCCTAACTATGCCTAATGATGGTAAACCAATAAACTAACTAGAAATTTACCCTAGTTTGTACATTGCATTATGTCTTAGCAGTTAGCTCTCCAACTAGTATTGGTCCATCAGTTGTCAGAATGTCCTGTTTCTCATATGGTGGACTTAAAATGTCCATGTCACTGTATTCCCCCCCCCCCCCCCCCCCCCCCCCCCCCCCCCCGCGAACACTTTTCCTGGGGCTGCAAACTATATAGCTTTGTCTTATGTTCTCTGTTTGTTTCCTCTACAGATATCACTCATCCAACGCCGGATCTTACGGGATACATTACTGAAGGACAGATTTACATTGATAGACAGCTCCATAACAGACAGGTTCTTTTCCACGTCCTTCTATTATAGTTGTTCCTGTCTCTTCTGTTTTAGACAAGTTCATTGATATCAATGTCATTAAACAAAATAGAACTCTAATAAAGAAACAGTTGTGTCGCCCTTTTACTCTTTCTTTGTTTTGATGATATAGATGGTTTTGTGTTGTTCTTTTTTTCCAGATATACCCACCTATCAATGTCCTGCCGTCTCTGTCTCGATTGATGAAGGTACTACCACTCATGAGAATAATATTTTGTTCTATTGCGCCTCTTAACTTAGATTCATGAGGGATCATGCCATAACTATGCATTTGCAGAGTGCTATCGGTGAGGGTATGACACGCCGAGATCATTCAGATGTGTCCAACCAGGTACCTGTTTTAGCCTGGGGGCACTGATTAAGTCCCTGCCTCATGTGTGCATAGGTGCTAACATAGTAATGTGATTTTCTGTTCAGCTCTATGCCAACTATGCTATTGGGAAGGATGTTCAAGCTATGAAAGCTGTTGTTGGTGAGGAGGCTCTTTCATCCGAGGATCTGGTATGTCATTAGAGAGATGATTAGTGCACAGATACTCTTCCAAGGCGCATACCCAATTAAATGTGCTCTTGTTGTTGTGCAGCTCTATCTTGAATTCCTTGACAAGTTTGAGAGGAAGTTTGTAACACAAGGAGCATACGACACTCGAAACATTTTCCAGTCACTTGATTTGGCATGGACATTGCTTCGCATCTTCCCTCGGGAACTTCTCCATCGTATTCCTGCAAAGACCTTGGATCAATACTACAGTAGGGATGCCACCCACTGATAAATTTGCCCAGAATAAAGAAAGCACACAGTTTTCCTGGTACCAGATTGAATAAGAGAAGAGCTCAAACTTTGTATCTTTTTGCTGCAATATATATAGTCACCCTATTCTTTCCAGTCTCTGAGCACAATTTATGTTCACATGAGTTGTGCAATGGCGGCTTTTGTAATATTATTCTTGTTATGACATGTATACTTAAACCCTGTGCTGGAACTAGTCTGGTTCCGTTTGTCGGAATTGGCTGAACTGCCCAGATGTATTGTTTATATCACTCTACCCTTTGTGAATAATTCAAATAATGTTTGGATATAATTCTCCCTAGTAACCAGTTTAAGGAATATGTAGTGGTGATGCATTTGTTGCTCAAATCATATAGCATTTCTTTATTCTGGGATAACTCAAAAATACCGCTAGAAAATGGTGCAAACTATTTTCCCCTGAACATACTGTACATCATTGAACTACAAAGAATGCTGCCCCTGCTGTACGGTAACAATGTCTCTCACCGTTGTGCAATGGTGAAGGCACCGGTTGTCGTTGCCCCTGGTGTATCATGTATGCCAATCCTCCAATTCGACAGCGCAGTTCGCAGGTGTCGCTGCAATTGCCCACCGCCCTTCCTCCACCTCCCTCTACAAAACAGCCCTATGACTACATGGAGACGAAGATGCCAAGTTTTTTTTTCCGAACCTAACGAGTTCCAGCAACGAATTCCCAAGCCATGAATCAACGTTCCTTACATGGAACCTTTCCATTTTTGGATGTGTAGTGTAGGAGATCAGCTCACCCTGCACATCTTTCCGGATGGCGAGGCGCAGCGGATTAACAAAAGTTGGGAAATCATCAGGCATGTACGTGAAGAAATAACATTTACATGTCTTGCGGACGGGCAAACTCATCCAACGAAAGAAACTCGAAAGTACTTCGAATCCATGTGACCGTTTGTTTTTCACAGCTAAGCAATATCCAGACTATTATTATTCCCTTGCAAAAAAGAAACAATTGCCAAGGCAATATCCAGACTATTATTATTCCCAAGCCAAGACAACTTATTAGGTCATCCTCCGAGTTAAAGGATGCCAGAAATTTCTCCATGCATTCTCTTCTCAATTCCCAGGCACTAGACAGCTTCCAAGACTTCTGTAGTTCATCCTTCACTTTAGTTGGGTCCAAGTCACTGATATTAGATGTGATCAGCAGGCAATGACGGTAAAATTTCTCCTTTTCAATTGCCTCCTCTGAAGGATGAATCATGTAGAATGGAAAACTTGTAGCATGGCCATATAGTTGAGCCGCAGAAACCAAGTTGTGTTTTATCCTGCATTGATCCAAGCTGTGCGATATCTCGTCACATGCAAAGCACTTTTTTTTATCTGATAAAGTAATTGATTGTTCTTGCTCCATTGCAATCTTCTTTTCTGGACTCCTATTTTTGATAGCATGTGACGAAATATGTCCTTCAGTCCTTTCTGGAATCATGCGCATGCCATCTGGTTGTCCCATATTATATCAGCCTATGTAAGCAGCTGACCTACAAACAAGGAGAAAAAAAAAAGGTGAAATCAATATAACATCCATCTAAACTAGAAAACATGGTTAGCATTTATTCTACTTTAAAAGAAATACAAACTTCCGGCAAATGACATCCATCTAAACTTGGGTTTTCTTTTTTGGTTAGATCCCAGGCACCAATGTGTGAAATACATAAGTAATGTTGTGCCGGCAAATGATTACAAACACCAATGTGTTTTTATACAATATATAGTGTACTGTTTTCAAGTCGATTTCACTATAACAAACACGACTCAACAATGGAAAATGGGAGTTTCAGGTATTTTGAAGACTTTGGCAGAAAATATCAAGGGACAATTATGTTTTTACCCTCACTCTGAACTCTAATTATGATTTTACTCTCACTTTTTTGACTTTGTGATTTTACCCTTGTTTTTTCAACATGAAGCCAGAGTTGACCCCTACTGGGGGTAAAATCGCAATAGAATTATTCTGATTTTACCCCTACTGAGGGTAAGATCTGGCTTCATGTTGAAAAACCAGGGGTAAAATCACAAAGTCAAAAAAATGAGGGTAAAATCAGAATTAGAGTTTAAAGTAAGGGTAAAAACACAAATGCCCCAAATATCAAATGTAGTTATGCACTTCAAGGCAAAATAAATTAATAAAAATAAATACAATTTTCCATCTGCAATGTCAGAGGAATACTGAAGTCATCTTTATGTCCTCTTATAGAAACAAACACTTTTACTGCAGTATTAGAATAACATTCGAGTATTGATTTTACACCTCATGGTGTTCAAACCACTTAGATTTAGAAGTAGCACATGTAGTACTACACTAGGGGAAAGTTTTGATACACTTCATATTGTCTTATCCCTATTACTAAAGTCCAATAAAGAACTCAAAGATGGAAAGCATGAAAATGTTGATGACCAAATTCCGTTACAAAGTTTACAATAACTAGTAATAAGTCCAATGCAGCTTATTATATCAATGAACATAAAACATTTACGAGTGCTGGATAACTTAGAACGGAACAATTAAGATACGCCAAGTAACGGAATCAATTATTACACTATCCAAAAATAACATCGCGATGTTGAGTGCCCAAAAGTAGTTAAACTACCAACAATATCACTCGCAGAGGCCACCCGCACGTGAGGACCAGCACCCAACCGTCCGATCCGGTAGGGTTCATCTGCGCCGTCCAATGCCAACGGTCCCCGAGACCAAGCTGTCATACGAGCACGAGGCTATAAAACCCCCAACCATCTCCTCCAACACAACGAACAAACATGGACACGAATCAGACCCAATAGTCCCCCTAAACCAAGATCTATTGTTCTTGACCCACTTATACATCACGATCATGGTTTTGCTGCAGAATCCCCAAAAATTCTAGTACTCGATAGATACAGATCTTGCTTGCATCGAAGACCAAATAAACTAAGGAATCCTAGAGCGTGAACACGTCTCCAACAATTCTAAATCGTACCCAACAATCTATCGAATCCAGAGCTCTTAATCGGGGTTGGTCTTTTCCTTACCAACGAATGGGTCATCCAAGTGCAGACCAGTAGTTCTCCACTCCACGCTATTGCCCTCGTGGTGAACGAATAGACGAAGATGACGACGAGTTCGAGGTGGAGTGCATGCGTGGTAGGCTGGGTGGAGGCGCCGGCGACGGGAGGGATCGCCGGCGGCGAGGGCGGGTCGTTGTCTCTCCTCGAGAACACCGAGATGAGTCAGTTGCTGTCGTCTGGACTTTTTTTTTTTTTGGAAACACTGTCGTCTGGACTTGGATTACGTTTTCATCGGACAAACACATTTGGCATATAGGGGGCATTTCGGTCACGTCGAGTGAGAAAATGAGGAAAATCCAGCGACTGTGTGAATTGGCAAATTTGCATTAATGGAAAGTTGTTGGGTGTCATTCCTGGGTAGTCATTAAATTGTTTCCCAACAAAAGGGTGAGCGCAATATCCAGACTATTATTATTCCCAAGCCATGTTTTATGTTCATTGATATAATAAGCTGCATTGGACTTATTACTAGTTATTGTAAACTTTGTAACGGAATTCGGTCATCAACATTTTCATGCTTTCCATCTTTGAGTTCTTTATTGGACTTTAGTAATAGGGATAAGACAATATGAAGTGTATCAAAACTTTCCCCTAGTGTAGTACTACATGTGCTACTTCTAAATCTAAGTGGTTTGAACACCATGAGGTGTAAAATCAATACTCGAATGTTATTCTAATACTGCAGTAAAAGTGTTTGTTTCTATAAGAGGACATAAAGATGACTTCAGTATTCCTCTGACATTGCAGATGGAAAATTGTATTTATTTTTATTAATTTATTTTGCCTTGAAGTGCATAACTACATTTGATATTTGGGGCATTTGTGTTTTTACTCTTACTTTAAACTCTAATTCTGATTTTACCCTCATTTTTTTGACTTTGTGATTTTACCCCTGGTTTTTCAACATGAAGCTAGATCTTACCCTCAGTAGGGGTAAAATCAGAATAATTCTATTGCGATTTTACCCCCAGTAGGGGTCAACTCTGGCTTCATGTTGAAAAAACAAGGGTAAAATCACAAAGTCAAAAAAGTGAGAGTAAAATCATAATTAGAGTTCAGAGTGAGGGTAAAAACATAATTGTCCCTTGATATTTTCTGCCAAAGTCTTCAAAATACCTGAAACTCCCATTTTCCATTGTTGAGTCGTGTTTGTTATAGTGAAATCGACTTGAAAACAGTACACTATATATTGTATAAAAACACATTGGTGTTTGTAATCATTTGCCGGCACAACATTACTTATGTATTTCACACATTGGTGCCTGGGATCTAACCAAAAAAGAAAACCCAAGTTTAGATGGATGTCATTTGCCGGAAGTTTGTATTTCTTTTAAAGTAGAATAAATGCTAACCATGTTTTCTAGTTTAGATGGATGTTATATTGATTTCACCTTTTTTTTTTCTCCTTGTTTGTAGGTCAGCTGCTTACATAGGCTGATATAATATGGGACAACCAGATGGCATGCGCATGATTCCAGAAAGGACTGAAGGACATATTTCGTCACATGCTATCAAAAATAGGAGTCCAGAAAAGAAGATTGCAATGGAGCAAGAACAATCAATTACTTTATCAGATAAAAAAAAGTGCTTTGCATGTGACGAGATATCGCACAGCTTGGATCAATGCAGGATAAAACACAACTTGGTTTCTGCGGCTCAACTATATGGCCATGCTACAAGTTTTCCATTCTACATGATTCATCCTTCAGAGGAGGCAATTGAAAAGGAGAAATTTTACCGTCATTGCCTGCTGATCACATCTAATATCAGTGACTTGGACCCAACTAAAGTGAAGGATGAACTACAGAAGTCTTGGAAGCTGTCTAGTGCCTGGGAATTGAGAAGAGAATGCATGGAGAAATTTCTGGCATCCTTTAACTCGGAGGATGACCTAATAAGTTGTTTAAAGCATCCCATGATGGAAACATATCTGGATGACAAGGAGGTGACATTCACTGTAACAAGGTGGGGAGAAGGCGATGCAGAAAGTATTGACTTAAATGGGCAATGGTTTTTAGTGTGTGGGGTCCCAAAAATAAACAGGAACTGGAAGGAGTTATATCAAGTTGCTTCTGCATTTGGAGTGTTGATTGGGGTGGATGAAGAAAGTTTGGAAGTTGAGGATAAGGAGCCTATTAGGCTGAAGATAGCAACAAGAAATCTTGATGACACTCTTTTCTCTCATCACTTTGTGTTTGGATGGTCTTGTTACAGTTGTAGAATGGTAACATTCACAACTGAAGGAGTGCAATCCATAAGTTCAGCAAGCATGACTGGAGAAGTACACTACAGAGGTGAGTGAGAACTCTACAATTCATAAAATTTGTTCGCTAATATTCATCATATTAATCTGTCATAAAGAAATATCTGTCTAAAACCCATTGGAAGGATAATATGTTCGTGGGGCTATTACTCCATAATAGACACCTTTCGCAAAGCTTATCCAGCTATTTCTTATGGTTTGTTGTAGGAAAACAGTTATTGGTGTTTTTGACTAGTTGCGCATGGCATGTCATAGTTTGGAACATAAAGCTAAATGATTCGGACCATAAGAATAATTTGTGTACGGGACACTGTACAAAGCCAATTTTGTTTGTAGGACACTGAATCAAAAAACATTGTGTGTAGGACACTGCAAATGAACTGCGGGCAGTGTCCTACAGACAAAGTTTTTTGGTATGGTGTCCTACACACAAAGCCAACATTATTCAGTGTCCTCTATAGACAAATTGCCCTGTTATATCAGAGGGCAACATTGTTGATTCCACCATATATAACACGGTTCCTTCAATTAACTGCAACAAATAGCGATAAAACAGTGATAAATGAACTTTCATGCATGAGGAGGTTGTGGTGGTGTGAACAGAAGAAAATGACTTATAAACTGCAAAAAGAAATGGTGACTTGTGTTGGTTTGTTTTCAATATTTTGCCGTAATAAAATCAGTAGGTCAATATTGACAGTAGAATAGTTGTTTTTTTTAAAAAAAAACACTAGAACAGTTGGTTGATGTTTCGTTTGTTGACATCATTTTTATTGACATTGCTCTGAAGGTATACCAAAGTCTCCTATCAGACATGTATTCACAAGAAGGGGTAAGAAGCACAGTGGCGGAGCCAGCTTCAGATACTAGAGGGGGCCGCTACAGTAGCTGAACAGCTATAGACCTCCAGAACAATCATCTAGCCTCAGCTAACTATAGCATTTCTCAGTCCTTAAGCAGCTAAATGCAAAATTCTGAAGAACAAGCACTGCTGTCCAGGTTTTCTCTTCCAATTTGTCAAGTAGACCGGTAGTTAGAGCACCGGTTCTTCAGAAAATTTAGTGAGCCAAGGGGTGGCCGGGGCCCCTTGTGGCCTGAATGTGGCTCCGCCACTGAGAAGCAGCAAGTCATGAAGCATCAAACAAGAACCCATCGAATAAACAGGATAAAGGAATGGGTCCAGAGAGTAGCAACTATGCCACTGGGATTGGAGCTTCCACAGCTTTCAACATCTTGGATTACAATTGTTCTCAATTGGAACACAAAAAGGAGCTGAATATGGATGAAGCAGCTAGACTGGAGTCTAAGAAGAAGCAAACATCAGAAGACTCTTCAAAAACTGAGAGCCCACAATTCACCCGTGGATGCACAAAAGGTTAGTATGAATAGAAGTAAGAAATCCATATGCAATCAATTGCATTCCTATATGACTAGTGTTTTAACAAATTCTAAAGTTTCAGTTTAGAAGTAAAATGACTAGATGGCATTGGACCAATAGTTTTCATAGAAAAAAAAAAACTCTTAATCTTCGAGAGGCATAACTGAAAAAGAAAGCAAAGGTTTTAAATGGGCATGTGGGAAACAGTGGCACAGGTGTGTGCATGATCATATGGAAAATATTTAATTACTCCATTGAAAGAAAATAATTAGTAGGTTATATATTAAATGAAGTGTTAGGGGTAAAAGAAAAGGAAGGCAGGAGAAATAAGGATAACAGTAATTATAAGAACAACTAAGAAAATATCAATGTCTTGCTGTGGATATGGGGAAAAATATTATTTATGCTCAGAAGTTTAGGTTGAATAATTCTAGTAACTAGGTAATTTTGTTAACAATAGGTACTGATGATGAAAGTTTTGGCATGGATGGAATGGCACCAGGAGTTCAGTTTCATGAAAAGCAACATGCCTCTAAAATGCTCACAAGGTATGGGATCCCTTTTTGCCTATTTTCTACTCTAGTTGACTCCATATTTCAGCATATTCCTCCACTCAATAGACATTGCATTCATATATGCATTTATCATTATATAAGAATATTGATCCTACCTGTCTTGATATAGGCTAGCTCAAAACTCCGAGGAATTCACAACAGATGTGATATCTGTGACAGTTTCAGTAAGATGGGTCTTCATGAGAATCTGCTGAAGGGAATATATCAATATGGTAAGTCATATTTTAAATGTTCTCTTGGGATGCCAATTGTTTTTGGACTGGAAACATTTATCAGAATCCCATATTGTGCTTATCCTCTGTTACCATGAAATTTCATTAAAGGTCTGGAGAAGCCTTCTGTGGTCCACCAAAGAGGAATCCTCCCATTATGGGTCTTGATGTAATCCAGCAGTCTTTGTCTGGAACAACTGTGACAATTTGCTGTGGAATTCTGCAACGACTTGATTTTGGATCCGCAGAATGCCAGGCCTTGGTTCTTGTACCGACGCGTGACATTGCGCACGAGACTGAAAAAGTTATTCAATCACTTGGTCAGTACCTTGGCGTTAAAGCTCATGCTTGTACTGGAGGAACTAGTGTCCATGCAGAGCAGCAGATTCTATCAAGTAGTGTTCATGTCCTCATTGGCACCCCTGGTCGTATTCTTGACGTGCTTCAAAGGCGAGCAATCTGTCCAGAACACATTAGAATGTTTGTTTTGGATGAAGCAGATGAACTATTCACAGGAGGTTCCAAGGACCAGGTCAGATTTTCAACCCACCTACCTGCTCAATGTGGTCATTACAATTGAATATGTTACTCACGTAGAGTCTATTGTCAATATTATTCATGCTACAATACAATGGCCTCTATTTCATTAACTTATTGCTACCCATATTTCTTGCAGATCGGTAACATTATACAGCGTCTCTCAACAAAAGTCCAGGTTGGGATATTCTCTGCCACCTTTTCCAGTAAAGCTCTCGAGATTAGCCATACATTCATGAACGAATCTGCCACAATTATGGTGCCAAGAGATGAAGAGCTAAAGGATATCAACATCGATCAGTTCCATGTCAAAGTTGAGAAGGAGGAACTGAAGCTTGGCAAATTGTGTGATCTTTTTGACATGATGGTGGGCACACAAAGCATCATCTTTGTGAGCCCACAGCACAAGGTCAAGTCACTCATAGAACAGATTAGAGGCAAGGGCATCACAGTCTCGGCAAGCCATGGAGGCATGAATCAGCAAGCCAGGGACAATGCCATCCAGGAGTTTCGGTCTGGATTATCTGGCATTCTTATTGCTACTGACCTTCGTGGCACTGATATGATGCAGGTTCCCATTGTCATCAATTATGATCTGCCAGCAGGAACCGTGAGCTATATACGCCGTGCTCTACTATGTGGACAGTCTCAAAGGAAAGGTGTGGTCATCAATTTCATAACTCGTGGTGATGAGCTTGAACTCTTTGGCATCGAGAGGTTTTGCAACAGCCAAATAGGTAAGCTGCCCTCCAACATTGCTGACCTGCTGATAGGGTATGGATTGAAGAAGCAGAGTTGAACCCAAGGGCTAAGCGTACCTACCCAAGTTCTTGCAGGCTCCAATAAAGCTTAGAAGTTACCCTAAGACTTGATAGTCTGTAATAACTGATTTGTAATGTTTTATTGTATACATTTGGATCCTAAACTATGGATATTCATGCAACTGAAAAACCATGGAATTGCTTTGTGAATTCTGAACCCTGAGCACCCCGGGATATTATCATCCATACAAATACATCACACCAGCCTTTTTAATGGATGTGTTTCATTACAAGAAAAATAGATGAAATGGTTTCTGTTCATTTATCTGTCGTTTACTGGTCATGGTATCATAAAATTATTAAACATGTTGGTAACAATTTATTGTGTTGCTAATAAGCAAAATGATACAAAATCATCTAATTGCAACAGATGTTCCGCTGCAAAAACACATCCCTATGCCAGTTGCAGGAAGAAAATTTTATTACTCTGATTTCCATGCACTGCATCCCTATGTTAAAGTAGCAGGATACACTGTCTGTTGTACTATGGGAAGAAATCTCGTAACGTACTGTACTATAAATGAATCACCATACATGATTCCAAAGACAATTTTATGCAAATTCTTAAAGGTTACAAAATATTTCTGGTAGGCCGAATAGTAGTGTTTCTCTTTTTTGTATATCTATGAGGCCGTGGTGGAATAACTTCATGGTAAATCCAGTTCAAAACTAATGAAAACGTTATCATAAGATAAGCAGAAAAAAACAAGCATTTTTGTAACTCTGGCCGCAACTATCTCATTTTTCTTTATCGAAGAATGACACCATAGAATAAGCCAAAACATCACTAAATGACACTAGTTCAGCTCGAGAAAAAGAAAGCTAAATTAAAAAAAAGTAGATATCCTTTCCGTGCCAGGAATTTTAGATATTCTATGGCTATTATAAGAGCTCACAAGCGGAAATCATGCGTATGCGGATGTTGCAGTTGTTTTCAAACATAAACACCACTTGCGAGAAGGACGAACAGAGATCCAAAGCCCTGTGAACAAGTACAGCAAGGTCAGTCGCACATCAAACAGCCTTTTTTCGGCAGGGTCAACTGTTAAAGGGTCAACTTTTTAATGGAACCCACCAGAAAGACGGATGCGAAAGCTGCAGTGGTGATCTCGTTGGCAAAGCTACGGCTGCGCCTGGATGAAGTTGCTTCATATCTGGCAAGGTGGATTGAATTGTTAGCTAAGAAGAGTGAGTCGTAAATTCAGATCAGAGTCAAAGACTAGCTAGAAACCATCTGTGGCTTCCTAAATCTTTACATGATCTGAGAAAGGAGCCATTCCAGCACTCAACAAAGGAAATGGAAGTTGGACCGCCTACTGATGGGCAGTGATGCATCCGTAAACCAAGTCGAAAACATCGACCAAAGACAGTAATAATGCACATAAAATAGTGATATCAATTCCAATACGGAAATAAAAGTATTGTTTCATTTGCAGGCCCTACCGTGGAGCTAAAATGATGTAATCCTTTGTCGAAATAAGCTCTTACAGAAATTAAAATTTGCGCCCAAGGAGTTTAATTGGTCCCGGAACCAGAACTTCCTAGAAGAAAATCATAAAACGGAATACATCCTGCCATCAAACTGTTTTACGAGAGATTCCTACATTCCAAACAGGCCCTAAAAACAACATCACCGGATAGAACGACAGAGCAATACAATGCAATCAAATTGTACACCAGAGCTACGACTGCAAGGCAACAACGGTAGTTCTTCTTGCCCCTACAATATCCAACCGATCTACACCCCCAATTGAACTGCTCTACTCCAATTAAACCGGATCAAAGCATCGGTCGCCATCACTAAAAATCTCAGAGATGCAAGGAGGTTGCTCGTTTAATAAAACTCTGCTTACGCACATGAAGAAGGAGGCGGTGAACATGAGCCCGACGGCCACCATGGCGACGGCGAGCGTGGGGTACCAGGCCACCGGCACCGGGCTTGAGATCGAGGCCGCCGCCTGCATCGTGTCAAATACACACACGCAACAACACCGGATCAGGGTTCAGATGACAGAGAGAGCAAAACCTTTACTGACGGATGAAGTGAGGAGTTTATTCATGGCACGCGCTTACCATCCCGGATCTGATCTGATCTCGTCTCTGCTCTGCTCAGGCCTCCGCGCTCTCTCCCTCGATCTCTCGACGGCAGACGTCGACGCGGACGCGAGCAGGCGCAGACTGAACGAAGAAGAAAGGCTGGGCTAATTGGGCTATGGACGTGACAGATTCTGGCCCATAACTGACGAAGCCCGTCGCCCGACACACGGGCCTGCTGTTGGCTTCAGAATTTTTTTTATTTTTAATCGATTTTTTTATTATATTTTTATTAATAACCGCCTGTTTCCGAAATTTGCAGAACTAGTCGCCTAGTCGCCCGACAAAGGGGCGATTAGGCCTTGTCGCCCGATCAAGAGGCGATTTATACTGTAATCGCCCTTCAAAAAAGCGATTAGGTGTCGGTGGGGCCTAATCGCCCGTTCAGCGGGGGATAAGAGCCTAGTCGCCCGTTGAAAGCACGATTAGGCTACTGTAGCGATTTTCTACTGTAGCAACTTTTTCATTTTTTGAAATTTTTTACGTTAACAACTAAGCTTCCTAAAATCTAAATTAAAAATACTTTTACACATCTAAAATCAATGATGATTTTAATGGTGCTGAATAATATGTTGATGCAACCATTTTAATACAGAACAACCTAAAAGTTATTGGTAGTTTTAAACTAAAAATCTCTGAATCAGGCTAGCTGTTAAACGCTAATTGAATTTTTAGACCATCTTAATCTTCTCTAAAAATTAAGAAAAAATTACCTAAATGCATTGTATCCTTAATAGTACCAATATTTTTTTTAGCGTTAGGTTCCATATAAAATAACTTAAATTTGAATTTTAATTTAATTCGAATTATAATTTAAAATTCAAATTTGAGTTAAATTCAAATATTTTATATGGAATCTAACGCTAAAAAACAATATTGGTACTACTAAAGATACAATGCATTTAGATAATTTTTTCTTAATTTTTAGAGAAGATTAAGATGGTCTAAAAATTCAATTAGCGTTTAACAACTAGCCTGATTCAGAGATTTTTAGTTTAAAACTACCAACAACTTTTGGGCTGTTCTGTGTTAAAATGGTTGCATCAACATATTATTCACCATCATTAAAATTATCATTGACTTTAGATGTGTAAAAGTATTTTTAATTTAGATTTTGGGAGGCTTAGTTGTTAACGCATAAAAAATCGAAAAATGAAAAAATCGCTACAGTAGAAAATCGCTACAGTAGCCTAGTCGCCCTTCCAACGGGGGACTAGGCTCTTATCGCCCGTTGTCCGGGCGATTAGGCCCCACCGACACCTAATCGCTCTTTGAAGGGCGATTATAGCATAAATCGCCTCTTGATCGGGCGACAAGGCCTAATCGCTCTTTTGTCGGGCGACTAGGCGACTAGTTCTGCAAATTTCGAAAACGGGCGGTTATTAATAAAAATATAATTAAAAAATCGATTAAAAATAAAAAAAATTCGTTGGCTTCAGCTGAAAATGGAGAAGAACGGCTGAAAAGGAAATTGCTGAAAAATACGAATGGATGCGAATCAGCTGAAAAATCTGAATCAAGCACAGGTATCAGAGAACGCGATACATTGCAGAAATTACAGCGACACACCGATTGGAAAATCAACATTCAGACTAAAAACACGATATTTTGCTGCTCTTACTTTTAAAGCTGTTTTTTTTTTTGACAGTTGCTCCTGGAATCTGAAGCTATGATCCCAGACGAGTACTAGGAGTTATTCGTTGCTTTAGCATTTAGCATTTAGACCTGTCACATTAAAGAAAATTTTATTATTTAATAGTATTAAATAAAATTTAATGATAAAACCTTTTTACAGATAGGTACATCTTTACGAGACGAATAGGGATGGCAATGGGGCGGGTTCGGGGCGGGTAGAGCAAATACATACCCGCCCCGACAGGTGCAACGGGTAAAAATCCCCACCCGCCCCTGTCCCCGTGGGTGAAAATCCCTACCCGTCCCCGTACCCGTCGGGTATCGGGGCGGGTATCGGGTACCCACGGGTGCAACATTATAAACACATGTTAGCCTCAAAATTCAACAAATTTTCACAATTTTGTAGCCTCACACAACAAACAACAACACATGAAATTTTTTTGACTAAAACTATTGTTAAACCACCTATGGACAACACACATTAACATAAAACAACACATATATTAGATAAAATGAGTCAAATTTAAAATTAAATTCAAATTACGGGTACCCGTCGGGTTACCCATGGGTGGGGATAAATCCCCGCCCCGTACCCGATTCATGTCGGGGCGGGTACGGGTGCCACCCACGGGTAGAAAACAAGCCCCATACCCGGCCCCATCGGGTCGGGTACCCGGAGGGTACCCGATACCCGGCCCCAATTTGCCATCCCTAAAGACGAGTCTAACGAGCCTAATTAATCTATATTTTGTTACAATGATGCTACAGTAATGCTACAGTACCAGCGTCTAATCACGGCTTACCTACCCTCGTTAGATTCGTCTCGCGATTTAGACCAGGGGTTCTGCAGTTAGTTTTGTAATTAAACTTTATTTAATACTCTTAAAAGACAAGATTCTTCCCTCTAAATTTTATACCCCATGCAACGAACACCCCCTAATCACGTGCAGGGTGCGCGTTTTTTTTTGTCTTGTTGCGAGAAGAGCTGCGGGGCGAAGACGACCAGGCGATCGAGCTGCTCTCAGACGCATGGCGAGCGCCACCAGTACGGGCCCATTCGAAGAGAATAACGCGCGGAGCGAGGCGCAGCTGCACGACGACGAAGACGTGGATGGAGACGTGTTACGAAACGGGGCAGCACGCCGGGAAGCCACGGCGTGGCGAGGAGGTGCCGTCCAGGGGTGGTCGAAATAGCGACCGGACGGTCGTTGTTGGAAGAAAAAAGTCTATTTTATTTTCCAAAACAATTCACTTTGTCTGTTTACTCTAAACAAAATGATGACTCACTTTACTATCTCAAATAATTTCATTTGGTGCAATGTACACCCTATTGAAGTTTGTTTCTTTTGTTTCTCATTCTACAAGTAGAATTTGAAGCTCAAATTTTGCATAATGTTAGTTGCCATAATAATCTATATTAAAATATTTTTAAATTATTTTTATGATATCATATTTATGTATATAACATTAATTTCTATTTAACTATGTAAATAATATCAAAATAATATGTCATAATTTACTAATATAGGTTTTTGTGTGAGTTACTATCATGCAAAATTTGAGATTCGAATTCTATTTGTAGGCTGAGATACAAAAAAGACAAACTTAGAAAAGGTGTATATTGCATCAAATAGAATTATTTGAGGAGTAAAATAGCTATCATTTTGTTTAGGGGATAAAATAGACAAAATGGATTGTTTAGGGGAGTAAAATAGACTTTTTCCATGTTTGAAACTAGCAAGGTGGCCCGCGCTATGAGCGCGGCTAGCCAGAACTAATTTTTTGTTCACTGATAATGTTGAAGTTTCACGTTTCTATATTTTTTATTATATATATTTTTTATTTTTTTGGGCTGGGGTAATCCCTTTTTCTTATATGTTTGAGCCCAGCTTGTTGTTCTTTAGTAGCAGCCCATCACCAGTGAGTACAGCTCAACTCCACATCGAACTATATTTTTTTTTTGACCTTCGAACTAATTTTTTTTAATATTTTGGGCCGGAGTAATTCCTTTTTTCTTATCTGTTTTAGCCCATCCTATTGCTTTCCAGTAGCAGCCCATCATCAATCAGTCCAGCCCAACTCCACATTGAATTCCCATCTTCCCCCGTACTCGCTCAAGGTCTGCCGCCGTCGTCTCCCCGCGGCGCGCTTGCCGGCCCTCGCCGCTCGCAGATGCTCCGCCGTCGCTGTCCCAGATACTTACCGTCGGCTCGCTCGGCCTCCTTTACCTCGCATCTCTGCTTTGCCTTTGCTGCGTCTCGTCGCCTCCATCAGCGAAAGGGTACGTCGCATCTTTGCTTTTTTTTGGACGGTTGTCCCCTCCATTTTTATTGTTTCCACGTCGTTGGCGATTCAGAACGACGTCCACCACACACGGGGTTCCTTGAGCATAGCGGGATTGAGCTTCACCAGTTCTGAATCGAAGTATTGAAGGTACGAATAAACCATGTTTGTCATGCGTGTCTACTGTTCGACTGAATGCCTGTGTAGGCAAGGCGTTTCAATTTCTTTTTGATTAGTGATTTTTGCCGCTGTATTTTGTTCGGTTGTGTAGTCATAGTGTTGGACTTAACCTTTTCCAGGTTTAGCTTTTAGAGAAATAATCAGGAAGAGGATTAACAATACATCTTAGTTTCTTTGTACTGCTACCCTTTTTAGTCGATCTCCAAGAAGGATGTTTGTAAGATTTATTTTTTTTAATGTATGTCCCCAGGCACTTTTACACATGATACGAATTTTATATAAATTACAAAATTTCTCTGTAGACTATATTCTTCGCCATATCTTTTCCTGGACTGTTTATGTCGTCGATCACCACCTTCAGTCCGTTTCTGTCTGTGACCCGAGAAATAGCAGTGTAGAGCTGTCCGTGGCTGGCCACCTGTTTTGTTAAATACAATCCGACAGTGTTAAGAGATTGACCCTGGGCTCTGTTGATTTTAGTTGCGAAGCACGCCGAAAGCGGATATTGCTTTCTCTTCAGGACGAACGGCCACCTACAATCAATCGCTTTCATTACTGTCCTTGGTATGTATGCCTTTTTTCCCACATGAGTTCCTGTCATTATTTCAGCCTCTATGCATTTCCTTCCGAGCTTAGTTACTCTCATTCGTGTTCTGTTGCAGAGACCTGCAGCTCGATTGATTGTCCGTAGTAGCATCACCGGGAGTCCTTCTTTTAGACTTAGCTCGTGGTCTGCGATCCCTGGATGTTTCAGTCCGTTGAGGTATTCCATAGGATACAGGGCTCCAGCGACGTCTGTCGTTTCTCTGTACGTGGTGTCACAGCTTAGGTATGTCTTAGTATCTCCCGGTATTTTCTTTGATATGTAATTGTTTAGATCTTTTGCTGTTTCGTATGTTGGGGTCAGTATCATGTATGTTGGGGTCAGTATCATTCTTTCTTCCAAGTATTCTCTGTTTCTGTAATTGTTGAGCAAGTCTGGATATGTGCTTCGAGTGATGGCTTCTTTGGGGTCATCTCCTTTCTGTATGATTAGGTCGCTAGGGATACTGATCCATTCTTCTCCTTCGTCTGATGCTTTGTTTCCTTCGCCCACGGAGAGTATCCATTGAGCGAATGATTTGTTCTGCTGGTCCTCTGTTTTTCTGTCCGTATTGCATCCCAGGCGCTTGTTTTCTCTTAGCTTGCAGACTTGAAAGTGCTTCCACAAATAGGATTTTTTTATCGAAGCGTTCACTATCTGATTTCTGGTTCCTTTGTGCACCATTGGAATCAGCTGCCTGAAATCTCCTCCCAGGGCAACGATGATTCCCCCAAACGGCTTATTTGTGCTTTGCTCCTTAGTTCCCATGGATAAATCTCTCATGCTTCTGTCCAGTGCCTCGAAGCACTTTTTATCTGGCATTTGTGCTTCGTCCCAGATTATCAGCGATGCCTTTTTCAGCGTCATTTCGAGATTGGACCCTTCTTGTATATCACATTTGGATTTGTCCGTGATATATGATGGTATGCGGAATGCCGAGTGCGCTGTTCTTCCTTCGTGGAGCAGAAGGGAAGCTACTCCGCTAGATGCCACCGCAACTACCGTCTTTCCTTCGGAGCTTAACTTCTTTGTGACTGCTTTCAATAGGTAAGTCTTTCCTGTTCCGCTGTAGCCGTCAATAAATAGTAGTTTTCCCTGTCCTTTATTCACCGACTCCATAATTGAGTTGAAAACATGTAGCTGGTCATTGCTGAGTTTTTCGATTACTTCGATGTCGTCCTCTTTCTGATTGCACGTGTTGTATGAATGTCTTCTTTGTACTCTTTCTTTTTTTAGGTTTGTAGCTTGCTCCTCTGGTTTCATTTGCTGATCTTTCTGTAGATAGTCCCAAAGCGACATACCCGTGTCTTGCATTATTCTCTCTATTTCGATCAGTGTTAATTCTTTCTTCTGATCTGCTGTGAAGTGCAGTGCTGGATTTTTCTGGATAATTCTTCTTTGGCCGTCTATGTCTTTGGATAGCGACTCCCATGTTGATTCCCACGTCATCTTTGGATCCTGTACTTCACAGCTTGACAATATTGTGGTGAATAGGTGGCGAAGGTCTTGTCCATTTGCCCATGCCGCAGCTTCGTTTATGCATTCGATGTATTCACCGTAGTCATCGATAACTAGTTGAGAGCCCCGCGCGTTGCCGCGGGCAACTATATCATAGATTCATGGGAGAAATAAATTTTAAAACATCATCAAATATTCACTATCATTTCTTGATGCATTCAAGTAGCACAGACTTTAGCTGTACAAAAACATGTAGAATCATAAAATAGTGCGCCATTTTTCTAATAGCCACAAGTTTACACCAAAATCATTGTTGACAGAAAAATTTGAACAGATAATAAGGTGTGACTCACATATTCTTTAATAGCAGGGAGCATGTAAAGGAAAAGTGTTAACTGTTCTATCCAACATCATAAAATACAGAAAATAATCTTTACGTGGCGGTAGCAGCCAAGTTTGAAGCGACAACGGAAGGCCAAGGTCAGTCAAAAATCATGTTTCAAGAATTACACATGCCTTTGATGCAAATGCAGGATAAGGAATTGTATGGACTCAGATCACTTTCAGCAAAAAGCAGAAGCACAACAGCAGTCCACAATTTGCATGGTAGTCTACAAACATGATCGTTTCCATTTTCTCCTTTAACCTTCCTCTGTTTCCAAGCAGAGAGATCATATGAATTCCTTGAGAATCCATATCTTCATCAAACAATCAAAGAAGCCCTCCCATCTTGTTGACAACTGTTTCAGAAAGTGCCGAAACCATCAACTACAAAATTCTCATCGGCCAAGGAAAAAGTGATTGACTGCAAATCATACATCTACCGTTAGTCACAACACACCATGGACATTTCATATGAAATGACATTTTTTCTTTTTTTTTTTGGGTAAACCAACCAAAAATATATTGTGAAATAAATCCATGCTGCAACAACAACATGATAAAATACACAAAGGCTATCAGTAAACTATGAGCAAATAACACATTTCCAGGGTGACTGTTTACTGAGGACATCCTCAAAAGAGTACCAAATAGCAACTAAGCACATGTGTATAGCGATTTTTTTTTTCTTCACATTTTGATACAAAGGGTGATTGCTGAACATGTTGAAGCAAATGGAGTAGCTTACCCGATAAGGGTGATTTTTTTTTTCTTCGTGCTGCCTCCAATCTTATATTTCAACAGCAGCATACATCATGGACCAAAAGAACTGCACAATGTGAGAGATGCAGCAGAAGTCAGGTAAAAAAGAAGAAAGGCTTAACCTAATTAGAAGAGAGAAGGGGAGAGGCTTACACAACAATTAATTTACTACAGAATGATGCAGCAGAATGATGACTTCAACAATTTGTTAGAAGAACTGCACACAGAATGATGACTTCATGAAAAAAGAGTAGTTACAGGCAATGATACTTAAATATATGCTGGATCAACATATTGCAAACGATGCTTCAGGCAAGGCTGATACACTCACCGATTAAATGATATATGCATTAAACAAAACCACTTCAAAATGAGAGAGAGAGAGAGAGAGAGAGAGAGAGAGAGAGAGAGAGAGAGAGAGAGAGAGGAGAGAGAGAGGAGAGAGAGAGAGAGAGAGAGAGAGAGAGGGAGAGGGAGAGGGAGAGGGAGAGGGAGAGGGAGAGGGAGAGGGAGAGGGAGAGGGAGAGAGAGGAGAGGGAGGGAGAGAGGGGGAGAGGGAGAGGGAGCGAGGGAGAGAGGGAGAGAGGGAGAGAGAGAGCGAGAGCGAGAGCGAGAGAGAGAGAGAGAGAGTTGACCCGGTATGTATCTTGTATCAGGAAGTGTATTCAATGAAATAGGTCTGGGAGGGATATAAATTCCTATCAAATAAATGGCTGGTGGCTAGTAGCACACATTAGACAGTACCTAGTAACCTATATGAGTCATATAAGAACACTCAAATTAGAAACCAAGACCACTGACAGCTTACCTTCATGGTCTCATCTCTCATGTGACCTTTTTTCTATCCTTTTTACTGATGGTTGCCCCAAAAGAGAATCAGGTAGCAAAATGATGCTCACGTATATAGTGTGGGAATGATATTCGAATTCCTGTAAAAGCAAAATAATTTGAAATTTCAGTTCAACAATTAATATAAGGATTTGAAAACTGTAAATTGTAAGCTCCTTGAACAATTACGCTGATGTGACTACAATTTAGTTTCTGCTACGGTGCCAATCCTTTCCCTATTTCCCCACCTTCTATATATACTAAAGGTGATAGAAGAATGTCACCATTTTCAACAGGTTTTGGCAAATAGCACAAAACAACAAATTGTGTGTAAAAAAGTTAAAATCAACTCACACATATTGCATGACTAACACTAATTTGTAACAGGCAGACATAGTAAGAGAAACACACCTATGACAGTTAGTGTCACTGTGAAGACTGAAGCGGTAGCAAAATTATCAAATTCATGTCAGGTGTATTGCTATATTCACTGTAAAATCGCTTCAAAAGCATTTATATGGGGGGTTTTTTTTTTCATGCGGAGAGAAATAGAATCTTAATCTGGAACTGGAAGAGTGAACTTTATAAAGATAAAACGTTTGGATGTACACTGTCATTCTCTACATGGAAGCAGGGCAGAATTCATTCCCATTCACATCTTGCTATAACAGCAAGACATTTTAAGCCTCGAGACACTGCAACAAAAGCAAACATTAATTTGCTTCGCCGATATCTGCGGAGCACATAGAGTATAACATCGCAAAATGGTTAATGTCAGTTGTTTCCATTATTGGGAAAAAGATATTGGAAAGCAGAAAAAGTTCACAATTAGAAGCGGCTATGGGCCTAAGCAAATTAACCTAGAATCATGATTTTCAGGCGAATAACTAACTCATTATTCATTTTGCAGCACAGATTTAGTTACCTTAAATTGATAATGAAGGAAAACGCTTTATAAATCTAAAACGCCAACAAAAATCCAATAGGCTTTCCAGGCACATGAGGCTCACCTCGTGTTGCTGGGCTGCTGCCAATCGCTGCACCACGCATCCTAGAGGATCCGCCAGGAAGCAAGGAGGGAGCCGCGGAGGAGGGGAACCGAGAAGAGGAGCGGCGGGTTGACCAGATCTAGATCCCAGCGGTGCTGCCCAGCCTGCGGTGCTGAGGAAGCAGGGCGGCGTCTGGATGCTGGGGTCCGTGACTGCGGCGGCGAGGGGAGAGGACGACCGGGGCATGGGGGCTGGCTAGGTCGGGGAGGAGAGGGACCGGCTGTGCGTGGGGAAGATGATAAGGGTCCTGAGGCTGCGCCCGGCTCTGGCCTTCCGCGGTTGAGAGGAGCAAGGCGGCGGGACGCCGGGCATGGAGTGCGCGGCGGCTGCGGGGAGAGGGCGAGGGATCGGGCGGCGGCCGGGTTGGGGAGGAGCGGGGATGCGCGTGATGGAGAACATATTGCCGAGCACAGACGGCTGCGATGGTGCGTACAACAGGAACGGGCGGCTAGGATGAAGCGAATGCAATGAACAGTAAACAGTAGCGCAACAGTAAAACAGTGCCTGACGGGAGAAACAAAGGATTCTATATGATGCCTATTGCTTTGCATGCTGAGATGCATGTTTGGTGGGTGACTCCATCCACTGTCCTTATGTCTTGATAAGGCGTTTTATCTTTAACTGTGTTGCGGAGTATCCTCTGATAGTATCTTTTTCCTTTTGATGGATGCAAGTGGTACACCGTACTGTTGATTCTTTTGCTCCTTCTGAGTTCAATCTTTTCCCTCCTCCTTTTCCTGTTTATTGCCGCTTGCTCTTTTTCTTTGTCTGTCATTGCTTCACCTGTTTAGACATGGGATAAAGTTTGTCATTTGGGTAAAATATCAACAATATTTGAATATTGTATTTTCTAATTGAGTTTATCCCTTGTTTAAGATTTAAATTTTTTATGGTATTATTGTTTTTTTGGGCTTGTGTCAAGTTTTTATAATTTACTTTTTTGCAAGCAGGTTTTATCTTACTTTTTTTAATGGAATATAGCTTTTTTTTTTAATCCAGGGAACATGTATGAAGAATAGGTGGGCATGAACCATACCTGAAGATTTTTCGAGGAGAAAGCAGTAAGCTTGGCTTGTCTTGATTTCAGCCAGACGAATATTGGATATTCAATCTGTAGAGGTAGTCACGTGTAGACGAATATTGGATGTCTATTCGTGGAAGTTGATTCTTGATTTTTTTCAGAACTCAATCTGTAGAGTTTCTCACGTGTAGAAGTTTAGTTGGCCTGGAATATTGTAGAAAATACATATACTTGTATTGAATAATTCTTATGGTACCTGTAGTGTCCGCCTATATCTTTGGATGTCGCCGCTTCGTGTTGCAGATGGTGTCGTCGAGTTCCGAGCCTTTTCTTGTTTCAGGTGGTGTTTTGTTTTTGTGTTTTCGTACGTGCGTACCAAGTTGTATATAAGAAGCTCCAAGCAATACGATTCGTGTTCTGTGTGTCAATGTGTCCGATACATATTCCATCGTTGTTACCAAAATCTGTTTGGAAATCCAAAGGAAGAGATACAGTTTGTTTCCGATTCATATTACTATTTTTTTTCGGCAGTTTAAAGTTTGTTCAGAAATCAAGAAATATATTTAGTTGGGCCGTAATATATTTTATCTGGCCCAACTCACTTTACTTAACTGGCCCATTTTGAACCCCTCTGCCAAACCAAGAGATAATAACAGAGTTAATGTAGCAAGCAGCGCCTCCCATCCTCTCTCTCACACCCTCTCCACTGTTCATCTTCTTCAACACAGCTTGTCTCTCGTATGTGAAATAAAAGGTTATCCCCCCATGGAGCAAGCAAAGCTTTGGCTCATCCCCTCTGTCTCCTCCAAAGTTTCTGCCCCTCTCCTCTTTCTCCTCCTTGCTGATGCCTTGTTTTTCCCCTTTGGTTGCAGGTTTTGTGCATTATTTAGGTCTGGTCGTCTCCATTTCCATTTTTTTTTGTGGATTGTTCCTCGTGGTCAATGAAGTCTTTAATTTGGAGCGATTGAGGTATTTTGGATGGTAATTTCTTGTTTGTCTGGTTGGCAAAAGTTTTTTTTTAACTGTTCAATTTTGCATCTAGACATTACATATTGCTCAACGTTCTTTTATAAATGCCTAGTGTCCGAACCGTGTCTGACGAAATGTCCCCATAGTTTATTTTAATTTCGCATCTAGCATTTTATATTGTTCACCGTCTGTTTAGAATTGTCGAGCGTCTGAACCATGTCTGACAAAATGTTGTTATAGTTTGAAATTAGAAAATGGATTTTGTCTGTCTGTATTTCGATGTCAAAAATTGCAGCTGAATTGACTTTCCTATATTATTTATTCTTTGTGAATCAAACAGCGTGTGCACATTATGAATACCTGTAATACAATAATTATAATTTTACAAAATGCTTATTTGGAAATAATCAGAAGATCTCTTTATACACAATGTTTTTGACCACATCTTCTTTGGGACAATCTTTGTCGTCGATTAGCACCTTCAGGCCTCTCCTGCTTGTTACCCTTGAGAAGGCCACATAGAGTTGGCTGTGGCAGAAAACCTGTTTTGGCAGATACAATCCGACATTGTTAAGCGACTGACCCTGGCTCTTATTTATTGTCATTGCAAAGCAAGGACACAGAGGATACTGCCTTCTTTTAAGGACGAATGGCCACTTTGTATCGCTCGGCGACATGATGATTCGAGGTATGTAGACTTTGTTGCCCACATGTGTTCCTGTAATTATTTTAGCCTCGATGTATCTAATCTAAACCCTTAAAGAACCAGTTGTGAGGAAAATCAATTTTACCCTGCCAACTTATCTACCCTGCCATCTGAACCGTCCTGCCATATTGTGGGCCTAAAATCCAACGCACCGAATGGTTCCATCAGATCCCGAGCGTAACTCTTCCCCTCTCTCCCCCACCGGTTACGTTGATTTTTTGGAAGTGTTGCGTTACCGTGACGCTTAGAAAAAATTCTTTTGTAACCCAAGCTATAACACCCGTACCCCCTCAACTGGCTTTCCAAATTGGCATGATTTCTATCTCTTTCCAACTTGAATGATTTCCGTAGCAAGTGTTTTGGAAATAAATCAAGCAGGCCACGTTCCATGAATGTTCCATGAATAAATCAAGCAGGCGGAGGAAGAGGAGGAGATTCAGGGCCGCAACCGTCGGTCCATGCCGCCTTCGCGTAGGGCCGCCACCACCACCGTCGGGAAGGCGGAGCAAACCTTCTGCGGATAAATCGGCTTGGGCCCGCGCGATCCCGCAGCAGAGCAGTCGTGGTGCTCCCCTGCTGCTTCACTAGGGGCGATGCCAGCCGGGCTTCGGCGTGTTGGACCGCGCGCCATCGCCGGGCACGCCGTCTTTGCTCATCTACCCCCTCGGCATCCCCACGCAAGGTTCCAGGATCTGTTCACGCCGTCTCTTCTCTTCTCCCTCCCACTCTCTTCCTTTTTCCCTTCCCTATATGCGGTTCTTGATAGATTGTTGCCGGTGCCGTAGATGAGCGTGCTACCGGGGATGCGTGATCAAAGTGCATGGACGGATCACTGGATCAGGCAGGTTCACCAGGAACAAGCACAGCGACTTCTGCGATTGCCACGATGGGCCTGGTAATCCATTCTTTCCGCTGTGGGGGAGCTTTTGTGGGTTTGATTTCACCGGTAGATACTATGTTTTGTGATGTTCATCACTAGCGCATGATTGTTCTAGCATACGCATGAGATTGTTACAATCAGTTTATCTCGTCAGTCACATTTTAGCATGACACGATTAGAAAAATATTTATTGCTGCACATGCATTTCACATATACAATTTTCGGCTTTACTCTGTGGTTTTTGGACCAGACCTACCATTAGAACTCAAGTTACTTGCCTCGGAAAGATTATTTGAAGCAATAGCAGGTAGCTCCAATTAGAAGCAGAAACAATTTGCATTTGCTGTAGAATCTAAATTCTAAACTCCCCTTACAACTAGGGACATTCAGTGCAGAATAATGGATGACTATGGCAGTGAATATATCTCCTTTGTTCTAGCATGCTCTTGTTACAACTGGAGGCATGGTGTTGTTTCCACAAATTGAGGCACGAGTTCCTGCCATGCATGGTCTTGTCTAGAACCAGTGATAATCAATAGTAATATATGTAATGCGCCTTCAGTTTGTATATATAGTATAATCCAATAACTTTGAAAAACTTTAGTTGTTTCATATTTTTTGTACAGTGCATGGGTTATAATATCTGAACCAGCTTCCATTGAAAAGAGTTTCCTATTCTGTTGACGAACAATTTTTTCATATGCACGTACGGGTGCATCCCAATTTTTTTCAAATTAAACCCAATTTTGCAGTAGGGTGCCATATGCACGTATGGGTGTATCCCAATTTCAAAAGCAATGCTATTTGAGCCCTAATAGCATAGTTTCTCTTCTGAATGAGCTATAGAATCTCATCGAAATAGCTGGTTTTGTCTGAAGTTTTTTATATTTAGGTTTTGTTTGTATAATTTACCATTATTATAGAAAATTATATGGCTAAAACCTTCCTGTATTTGATATATTTTCCTCTCCAGTATATAATTTTTATGGACCTGAACACATTTATTTTGTAGGGGATCAAGATGCTATCTCTTGGATCATTTAAAACTGGTGCCGTTCTCTTGGTATGGGATTACTCCATTGAATTTAATTGAAACTTGTATGTCTCTTTGTTTTGATATAACTTATAAAACGCAACTGCGGCCACAAACATGCCATCTTGTCTCAGTTTTCTACTATCATCATTTTTGCTACTTAACAGCGTTATATGAATTAACACAAGAAATCAAGGCCCAAGGCCCCTATCTGCCCTGCACGGTGCAAACTTGTGGCCTGTAATGACTTCTTACTAGAGTATTCCAATGTTGGTTGACTAACAGTACTAAAGTAGTCAAACTCTTGTATTTTTAATGCATCATTTTTGTAAATATTCGTTTATGTTGTCTGAGTAGCTCATTTCTACCGTTTTATTTCAACAACTCTTCATTGAATCGTTTCCTCATCATTTGTTGACATTCATATGTAATGGCATTTTTCCTTTTGCATTATCAGACCGGACTCTTTGTGTACGACATTTTCTGGGTGTTCATTCCAGTTATGGTCGGTGTGGCCAAATATTTTGATACCCCGATAAAGGTCAGTATTCTCATTAAGATTATTATTTGTTAACATGATTGTCAGTTGGTGCTATTTGTTTGCTGTGGTAGCTCGACTATAATCTGGCTCTGCATTGTTATGCACATATTCTGCTTCCAACGGCAGATGTTGCACGGCCATTCTCTATGCTTGGTGTTGGTGACATTGTAATACCTCATTAGTAATAAAAGTTTCTTTCTTGTTACAGTCTCCTAATGTTTTTAATGATCTCCTTAGTTTTTTAATGATTGTGTATTTTTAATTCACTTTTTTCAGATTGAGTTGGAATAACAGGCCACATTGACAGACTTGTCCATAACTTTCTTTATTATGTCGCATGCTGCTATCTATGCTTGCAGAATGGAAGAGGGGTAAAGCGTAATTAGAAGGATTCTGTATTATCCTGGTTTGTCATAGACCTACAGAAGATTAAGAAAAAATAAAAATCTTTTTTTTTTTTTTGTAAATTCCTTTGTTTTAATGAATTTGTGAATTCCTTGGATGAACCTGAATATAGTTCACTGGAAATATAAGGTGCCCGGTGCCCCAAACGGAATTGCTTGAAATTTTCATGTCTCACACTAACACCATGATTTTACCATATAAACATGGATGATTGCTTCTTAAAGTCAGTTTTCTTATTTGTACTGCCCTCAAGATTGAGGGTGGTATAATAGGGATATACTTTATTTTTATATTGTATTATCAATTGCCAGCCTATCAAACTATTTGCTTCCACAGTAGGTGTAAAAAAATCTATTGATAAAGATAAGAAAAGCAATTATGGAGGGTATCATTACATCCTTAGTTTACATGAGCCACATACAGTATGTTAATGAGTTTTACAGATGTCTTATAAGAAAAAATAATGATTTCATTTTTATTGCACCACCTCATTAATCATAACAGCACAAAGTTGAGGTTATTGACAATGAGGACATATCAGGTGCACAAAGAGCATTTGACGCACATGTGCACAAACTTTTTAGACCGTAAGATCTAATCTTGATGGCCTGAAACATTGGAAGTTTGGAAAGTCTCGGTCATGATTTTAACAACCATAAATCCAGATTGTGTTTCCAAAAATATTTGCTTCATCAATGGAAATTCCCACCCATGATTTTAGACGTGTAGATGCAATCCAATGGCTCTCAATAAGTTTGTGCACATGTGCACCAAATACTTCTTGTGCACCTGATATTTCCCCATTCACAATAGCACACAACTTATAAAGTTATCTGATATAAGAGGTTCTTCCGTAACCGTAATTCAGTTTAATCATGCTCTCTTTGAAACCAGAAAGTTTCATCTTTCTGTTGTTGAAGTTTCCACTACAGGAATAATCAGGTTGAACATTCAGCTATGATAAAAGATGCTGCTAATATTTGCTTTCTCAGATCTCGCTCTTTTTGTTTGGATATGCCTTTTTTTGGTTGCTCTACGATTTTCCCCTGTGTTTCTTGTTCCTCACTCGACCGGTACAAACAGCAATCCGAGGAGATCAACAGCCGATGGGAGCGACGTTGGCAGGGAGGAAAGTAGCCTTCCGGGAGGTGTTCTGCAGACGTGGCTGTTCTCTGCCTCCATCACTCGGATGGACCCAAGAGTTGATGAGGGCAGCCTCGCCGAGGCGTTGTACACGGTGTCTGGCCGGGATGTCGTCGTTCTCTCTCCTCAAAGTCACTGGTCGGCAATGAGAATCTATTGTGTTCAAGGAACTCTATGTCTGCATGTACGCATCATATGAGGTGCTTGTCAATACGAGTGCAGAGGTTTTCACCCAAAAATTTTGATGCGTGTGTTGCAGATATGTTGCACTAATAAAGAAACTTACAATTCGTGCAAATGTTGGCTTCCTGTTTAAGCTTGGTAAGAGGCTCGAGAGAATTGACTTACAACCATATTTGGGTGCAGAATAGATGGATTCTCACCTAAATACATTTTTGTGGAAATTTTGAAATAGTGGAAAAGAGAATAAAAAATATTGGTGACATGTATCGATTTTTCTATGATTTTGGGAATCTCCATAACCTAAATGTTACAACGGTCTTACGTAGCTGTGTACCTTTGTTGCTTATCTGTACTATCTTATTATTATTTTCCTAATTGTATAGTTATGATTAATTGAAATGGAATTTCAATTTAACTCCATGTATAAAAGTATTATTTTAATTTATGTTGTAAGGATCCTGCAAGTGATGTAGTTTTTTGATCACGTGCGTGTCGCACGTGCATTGGTACTATGAGACAGTTAATATTCAGGCTAGATTACTTCACTAATTTAATTAGCTTTTAACTAGGGCTTAGGTAGAGGTGATCTCAATTGGAAAGAGTGAAGACGGCAATCTGCAGCAATTTCGTTGGAGCCAGAAAGGTCTAGCATGTTTTAGATATTTATTTATATTGTGTGGATACACTAATTTCATCTTACTGTAAATTAACTAACATATGATTTCATTAATTCATCACACATTTTCAAATGATTTTTTAGTGCAGATTACCCTTGTAGAGTTTCTGTTTTCGAAGAATTACTGCAAGAAGGAAGTAAGGAACCAAAATTTCATGATTCCTTTAATTCGATAAACCTACATTGCATTTTTATATATAGTAAATTTATTATGTAAGTGAGAAAGCCATATGTAATACGACAATTCTACTATGTCCTTTCCTTTTCTCTTTATCTTCCAATAAAGATGCATTTGAATTCAAATTTATGCAACAAAGGTCCTGCCAAGTGGTGCATTTTTCTTGAACACGTGCGTGGCGCACGTGCATTTTTACTAGTTTCTTCCCAAGCTGAGTTATTGTCATTCTCGTGCCATTGCATAGGCCTTCTGCCTGGTTTAAGTTTCGAAGGAGCATTACCGGCAAACCAACCTTAAGCTTCAGTTCGTGGTTTGGGATCCCGGGGAACTTCAAGCTGTTGAGAAACTCCGTTGGGTACATGTCCTCCATGCTGCTGCTGCTGTTTGTTGTTGCTTTGCACACGTTGTCCGAGCTATGGTATGTTACTTCTTCCCCTTCGATCTGACTAATTATGTATTCGTTTATTTCGTCCACGGTCTCGTTTCTTGGGCACAATATTGCTCTTTCTTCTAGGAACTTTGGCTCTCTGTAGTTGGATAGCAAGTCTGGGTATGTGCTTTTGACAATTGTTTCTCTTGGGTCATCCCCTTTTTTTAGTAGTATGTCGCTCGGGATTTGGATCCACTCTTCTCCTTCTTCTGATGCTGTTTTTCCATCACCGATACCCAATATCCACTCAGCAAAATCCTCGACTTCCTTTTGTTCTGCTCTGTTGTTAGTCATGCAGCTGAGCCTCATGTTTTTTGTAAGTTTGTATATTTCAAAGTGCTGCCACAGATGTGAACGTTTGATTGACGCGTTCACTATGTGTTCTCTCCTTCCCTTGGTCACAACTGGAAGTATCTGTCTGAAGTCTCCACCTAGCACGACCGTCATGCCACCAAAAGGCTTTTTTTCGCTGTTCTCGTTGGTGTACCGGAGAATATCCCTGAGGCTTTTGTCTAGTGCCTCGAAGCAGTGCCTGTTTGCCATCGGAGCTTCGTCCCATATTATTAGTGATGTCTTCTTCAGCAGTTCCGCGAGATGAGAACCTTGTTTGATGTCACATGTGGACTCGTCTGTTATGTTCAGTGGACTTCGAAATCTGGAGTGTGCTGTTCTCCCCCCCTGCAGTAGGAGTGCCGCTATTCCACATGATGCCACTGCAAGAACTATTTTCCCTTCAGATCGTAGCTTTGCTGTGATTGCCTTCCAAAGGTATGTCTTCCCTGATCCACCGTATCCTTCAACAAATACTTGTTTTCCCTGTCCCTTTTCGATCGATTCCAATATTGCGTCGTACGCCCTTTTCTACTCCGGATTTAGATTTCCCAAAACTGTTTCGTGCTCTTCTTTCAAGCTTTCCCTGTCGTAGTTTAGATCTTCGTTTATCATTCTGTTACCAAGTTCTTCAAGCTCGTCCCCATTCGGCAGCTCTATCTCTGGATAATCTTTCAATGACCTTCCTGCTTGCCGCATTATTTTTTCTATTTCGATAAGAGTGTACGCTTTCTTCTGTGATTCTGTCAGCTGTAGTGTTGGGAAGTTCAGGATTCTTCTTCTCCTGTGTTGGATGTCTTCGGAAAGTGCTTGCCAGGTTGATTCCCAAAATCTCTTTGGCTCTGTTACTTCACAATGTAATAGTGTTATGGCGAATAGCTGACGTAACTGTGTTCCCGTTGCCCAGATAGCTGCTTCGTTTATGCTCTCGATCCACTCATTGTCGTCATCTAGGAATCCCAGTGCCTGGCATGCGGATTTATATGTCGGGTGGACAACTCCATCCACCGTCCTAATTTCCTCATACGACTTGCAACCTTTTACAGTATTCAAGAGCATCCTAAGATAGTACCTTTCTCCGCTTGCGGGGTGTGCATAGTAGATCCTTCCAATTGCATATCCCCGTTCCCTCTTTTTCCATTTTTTATCTTTGGCGATCCATACCCATTTTGTTGGGAAATCTGCCTATGTCAGCTCTCTTGCTTCTTCATGCTCCTTATTTGCCTCCATCCATGCTGTAAACTTGGTGTCTTTCACTCCTTCCTTTGTGATTATTTTATTTATATCTGTTGAGTCGGGAAAAACGACGCTCTGCTCATTCTCTAGATGGAAATTTAGTCTCTCAACCGGTGGATCTCTATAATGGAGTTCAAACTGGAATAAGCGCCAGCATGCTTCGGTTGTCGATATGTACCGCATCTCAAGGTATCTCTTGATCTCGTCGATGTCACTGTCTGATTTGTCCGTCTTTTTTATTAATCCCACCACGTAATCAACTCCTTTGTGAATGTATTTGAACAGATACTTTATTGACCTTGACCTGTTGCACCATTCCACGTTTATGTGAGCTTGGAATTTGACCAAGAGATCCCTGTTGTAAGGTACGACAAATCTGTTGTCCAGTTTTGTCTTTCCCTTTTTAATTTCTCTTCCGTTCTCTCTTCTTCTGTACACTGGAAAACCGTCCTCGTCGATTGTTGTCTCAGAGTTAAAGTTTTTTGGAAAGTGCTTGCTGCATCTGTTTTCCATCATGCATGGAGAACTTGGGTTTGCTGCTCCGCACGGCCCGTGCATCATGAAATTCTCAACGGCTGCATATGCTTTTGGGTCTTCGCTCTCATCCGGGATTTCAGCACATATTATTTCGTCAATGCGTGATGGATCGTGGCACTTGTTTTTGTCCTTTAGGAATACCAGTATGTGAGCATGCGGGAGCCCTCTTTTCTGAAACTCTATTGTGTGGAGGACTGCATACAATTTAAAATTTAAAATGTTAGTTCAACAACACTTATAATTTTAAAGAAGTAAAAAAGTTTTTTTTGTATGTCTGAATGCACCAACCTGATGTTGTTTCTCCAAAGCGTTTTCCATCCACAATGTCACGCAGCAGCTCCCTTAGCTTTATCATGAAGACCCGGTCGACGATTTCTGGTCTGTCGGCTGGTTTTTGCTTGCTTCCTGTTTCATCTAGCATGTACTGGATCTCTGGCCATTTCGCATTGCATGTGAAGGTTATAAATAAATTTGGGTAGCCTGCCCAGCGGCATATCGCCATTGCATCTTGGAAATTTTGGACTTTGTGTCTGATACTTCCGGTGAAGCTCGAAGGAAGTAATATCCTCTTTCCCACCTGTTCTGTTCTGGTATCTCCGCGTTCTATTGCGTCCTGCAAGCCGCTGTAGAGTTCTGTTCTTAATTTTCCTTGATTATGCCTTATCCAGTTGAGCCTGTTCTGCTCTATGCATGTGAATACGTCTACCCAGAACAGTAGAGATAAGTGCCCAGACATTAGCAGTGACATTGATTGTTGGCGACGATGATGAAGTTGGTATGCGTAGTAGTCCTGCATAGAGACATAGTTCCTTTTATACTTTTTTCCTTCTTTTTCTTGGTACGGTATGTTGATTGTGTATCCATCGACATGAGCTTTGGATGAGTTTCTGATATCCTTTGAGGCCCCATGTTTTTGAACTCTACAATAATGTCTCTTCCTTGGAACTCATATGTTGGATCTTTAACGACCAGAGCTGCAACTTCAGATGCCGATGGCAAACCGTGCGTGCCGCTTTTGTTTCGGTCGGCAATCAGCTTTAGAGTGTAATCGTGGTAGTCCAGATTTTTGAATCTTTCCCTTGCCATTCGAAATGATTGGGCCAGAACGTTGTTTTCATCTAGCATGTTTTGAAGTTCAGTGACGATGCTAGGATCAACCGGCGTTTTCCCCTCACTGCTTCTCGACGCACTTATCCTGTTCTCCACTTCATTATCTGTGTCGTAGATATACAACTGTGCCCAGCGTGGTTTTTCCCCTTCCTCTGGCAGAAGAGTTCCAATGTGGTGATAGTTTTGACCGTGTATGCGGAAAACGTATGGCACGTGTCCTTTGTTTATATTTTTGTCGACAACTCCTCCTGTGGATGTGAATGAGAACATTGAGTTGTAAGACCTGATGTTTTCTATGAAGTTCTTTGACTTTTTCCTGTCACCTTTTAAGAGGTTCTCTAGGTATGGTGGAGGCTTCTTGTGCGGAGGCAGTTTGATTTTCCCTTGCTTGCAGCACATCCCAAAAACTGGCTTCTTAGTTGCTTTTTTCGGCTGTAGTCTTTCCTCGTACCATAGAAGAGCATCTCAGTGTTTGCATCTGTGTGTTGGCTTTCCAAAGTTCCATATCTCATTATCGACGTCTGACGACACAATACCACTGCTAGATTCTTGGCTGGGGCTCTCTTGATTCACCTGTACATTGTTTTTCCTTGCACGCTTTGTTACTTGGTTTTGCTGCAGTATTTCTTTTCTCTTTCTCCTTGCAACTCTTGCCTTTGTTTTGCTTGTCTCCTCTGTATCAACGACTCTTTTTTTGCTTTTTTTCAGGTCCATCTGCTCTTTCCTCCTCTTCCTGTTCTGCCTTGCTTGTTCCTTTTGCTGATTTTTCATTTTTCCCTGTTGACCTGTTTGAAGCAGAGAATAAAAAAGTTAAATTATATCGAATAAGTAAATTTATTATAAACTTTGTAATTGTAGGTACGAAGATGATGAGTTTGATAATCAAATGGAGAATATCTGATTTTGTCCTCAGCTATTGGTACTACTGCCGTTGAGATATTTGGCTAAGAATTAATACTATATATTGACAGAGATTACTTCTTTTTTGAATCGTACAGGCAAGATCTGCAATAATAATTCATTATGTTAGAAAGGCGAATGTAGATTTCTAGTAATTTGGTATAAATATGTATGTGATTTGCATATGAAAGCATTGAACTCATTAGCTAATGTTCGTTGAGGAACATATGATCAAGGTGTACTGGGCAGTATGCTGATGTAATTTCAATTCATTGAATTGTTGTAAGATACGATCTACAAATTTTTTTTGGCATTTATCTGTTTGTTTGATCTAATTATTTGAGCATATAGGTATGAAGAAGAGTTGATGTTCACTTGGATCGTACCTGTAGATATTTGACCAAGAAATCCTTTTATTGACAGAGCTTCTTTTCCTTTTTGATCCGTAGGCAAGATCTGCAATAATTCTTTGTGTTAGATAGGTGACTATATAGTACTTGTAATCTGCCATTATTTTGTATGAATTCTCAATATGAAAGTAGTGAACTCATTACCTTATGTAATATTATTTTTGTTAAGAACAAATGTTCAAGGCGAATTTGGCAGTATGTCGATGGATTTTTGATCCACTGATTTGTTATAAGATATTGATCTACAAAAAAAATTGAGTATTAGAAGTAATGTAGTGCTGATAGGGGGCAGGAAAGAAAAGGATCATATACCTTGAATACGCTTTCCTCGTATGCTAGTTTGTGGCTGGCATGTTGCGTGGTGACAAATTTTTATGATAAAACATGCAATAAGGGTGAGGTTATATAGAGTTCACGTGAGTAGTACTACTTGTGTCCGAGTCGTATGCGTTTCTGGTTTGATTCATATACGTTCTAAAAAATTTCCAAAATAGTCCTTTTTACCAAAATTTGAGAGGCCTATTTCGAATTGTGAAATGTGTTGATCGAGCAGAGAATCCACGTAGCAAGTGTTGGAGCGGGCACGTGCCGCAAGTAACAAACACGTGGATATTTTGCCTTCACTCGAAATGATCGTCAGCCTGTTGGCATCTGCAGCCCTGTTTCGTTTTCCTCCTCTCTGTTCTCTCCCCAAGCGACCAAGCCAAAGCTGTCTCTATCCAACCCTCAGCTCACCGAGTCCTCTCTCTCTCACTCAGCGGTGCTCCGTCACCTCGTCGTCATCGTGGTGCTGCCAGGAGAGGAGCTCGTCGCATCGCCTGACGGCGGCGGCAGTGGTGCAGAGCCATCGCAGTCGCAGGCGAGGAGCTCGGCGCTCAATGCTGCTGCGACAGGCGCGGTTTGTTTCCCCACTGCATTTCCCCTTCTCCGGTTGGCTCCAACTCCTGTTGCTGCTACGGCGTCGGGCGGCACGCCTGGTCGCCGGAGGAGAGACTCGCCGTCAGGGTCTTTTGCGCGCTCACATGGGGCAAAGTTGGAAAGGGAAGAGAGCGGAGTGTCAGGGAGCAGCTGAAGCCATGTTTTGGTCGCTCCCTGCTTCGGGTGAAAAAGCGCTGCTGGGTTGGATGCTTACCGCGACCGTGTCTGGGTTCGTGGCCGGGCGGGCGGCGCGTTGCTGGCAATGAGAGATTGTTCAGGTGGGGAAGTTGCTAAATTACCTGTTTTGCTATTGTAGGATTGGTTCGTTAAAAGTGATATTTCTGTTTTGTTAGTGAGAGGTTGCCCGCAAATATAATTGTGACTTTGTCGTGAGGCGCTGGCAGTTTCATGATTTGGGAAAAGGTGGCAACACTATTTTAATTCTACAGTAGCTTAAAAATTGGATTGTTTTTTTGTTAATTTTGATGAATTGGGAAAAGGTGGCAACACTACTCTAATTTTACAATAGGTTAACGATTGTTATGTTGTTAATTTTGTTCCTGCATACCAAGAAGATGTATTCATGAAATTTGCGCCGAGGATTGAAAAAATTGATATCATAAATATCTTTGTAATACTAATTGTATTTGTAGTAGGTACATATAATGTAAATGACTCCTACTGAATCTATGGTAGCTTCACAAACTTATTCCTGACATTTAAGTCATGTATCTTGCAGGTGTTCTCCTGGCTCTTGTTGATTTGCATCGAGCAGGAAGGTCTTTTTTCTGTACTGGTACGGTGTCCTTCTCTTTGTACTCGTCGTCAGAGCCAGATTTGTTGATATCTTCCTCCTCGCAACCAATCTGCATATTTTGTGAGTGTTAAAACAATGATTGGAAACCAAATATTTAGGGGTTTCAATAATATAAGATAAATTACTTAACACATATGTTTCTGGGAGTACCTTTTTGGAATGCTGATGCTCGTCAAGTGCATCAATGCATTTTTCTATGTCTTTCTGATTGGCTTCGTTATTAATCTTCATCCTCTTTGTTTTTTGAGACTTTGGTTTCCTCTTTTTATTATTGGATCTATCAACGATGATATTACTGCTACCTCCAGCGTCTAGAGGTTCTTCAGCCATGCTTTGCAAATCCAGTATTGTGCTTTCCTCCTCTTGAATTATGCTTTCTTCCTGGTAAAATAGACAACGTTTGATCATTTAAATTTATTTTTCATAAAATTATTTGATCTTGTTTTTGGGATTACCTGATTGGAATGCTCATGTTGCTCTGGTGCGTCATAGATGCATCTTTCCTCGTCTTTCTTTGTTCCTTTGCTGGTCAACTTTCTCTTTTTGAATTTTTTAGATTTTATTTTCTTTTTTCCTTCATTGGATCCATCAATTTTACTGTTGTTGCCACTTTCAGCATGTATAGATTCTTCAACTCTCTTTTGGTGTTTGTAATTACTTTTTCTTGGATCATCTATCTCGATGCAATCTTTGTCAGAATCATCTTCAACTCTCTTTCGTTTTCTTTTTCTTTGTTTGGCACCAATGCATTCACTTGAAGTGTTGTTCTCTACATCGCCATCTTCCAACCGGCCTGTTGAATCATTTTTCATAGGTTCCTGTGACATAAAACCAAAAGTTATTATTGTTAAAATAAAATTAGAGGAAAACAATATTTTATTTCACAATCTAAAAAACGAATTTACCTCCTCAGTTTGATCATTTGAATATCTCAGCTCAAGTGCATCATTGGGTATAAATGTCCTTTTAACCAAATAGTTAGGTTTCCCTTCAGTCAAGTTTTCATTGTTGAGCTTGAATTGAAAAATAAATGTTTTTCCATATAGCTGCTGTATTAGCTTTGGAACATCTTCAGATTTTCCATCCAGTGAATCTAGCAAGGATGTGACATTGATTTTGAGCAACCGTTGCGCATCATCATCAAATATGGTGCAGGTGGTAGTGGTTGTATGGTCACTTATTTGGAATCGAATCCAATACCTTCAGAAGCATTATTTATAAGGGATTGAGCATATGATATTATTACTGTTACAGAAGTTAAAAATTCGTAATAAAACAGATGTTAGAATATTTTACCTTGCAGTGATTGTTTCTGGATTTTTGTTGCACCTACTGCAATAATACTTGTTTTGTATTGTGTTGCACATTTTGTTGCATCCATCGCATGACATGTACCACCATGCTGTGTTTTCTTTTAATTGGTCAATTGTTGCTTTTGTTGTGAATACAAAATCCTATAGTGGCAAAAAAAAATTAGCATTAGAAATATTCAAAACAAAATTTATTAGGGTGTCATATAGAAATTTACCTTATCTATCGGGCTATGATGCCTCATCTGAGTGATGTCCAATAAAGTTTTCCTGTTATAAAACATTTGTTCCTCTTCTGTACCTTGCGTACTTTTGTCAATTTCCATCAGCTTGGGCACATTTTCCTCTTCGTTTGAGAGTCTACAGTGCAGTAAGAAGAAATTAAATTACCAAAGGAAATTAATCAAATAAGGATACGAAAAAGATAAATAAATACATACCTTTCAATCACTTTATGTGTTTCAGGTACATCTAGATTTATATACAATCTGGACCCACTGGTTGACTTGAGAGATAGCATACCTATTTTGAGCATCCTTATGTGTTAGTCTAGGTATTAATGAATAGAGAATATAAGTATAATAATAAATTAAAATTTTTACCTTGCAACCCTTCAACCATTGTGGATGTAACTATCAAAACAGTCCTCTTGCCGATTACATCTTCATTCAAAGAATGAGCTACATCTCCCCATAATGTTACTTTGACTTTTTCATTCCTGAAAATTTGTGTTCATATTAAATATTTATGATTTAATAATAATATTGTTAGTTAACAAAATATGTAAGGCAAAAGCATGTACTTACTTTGATATCAGAAGTTCTATTTCGCGAATATCCCTTAACCGCGGATTAGGGGTGTTTTTCAATATCATCCTAGATTCAACTTTTTTTATTTTGGTCAGCAATCCAATAATATCTGCAAATTTAAATATGACATAGTTATAAAAAAATGTAATATAATAACATCTAAAAAACATATAACAATATTATGGAGATTGACCTGAGCATTGTGTTGGACTGTTTTTTCATTCCAGAAGAGTATCTTTAGATACAAATTCAAAGTAATGATTTTGAAACTCCTCAGATTGCCCCTCAACTTCCTTGATATTTGTGTTGTACATGAAAACTATCTTCAATGTGTTCTTAACTGGGCGATATTTAGAATCCTCTTGAACCTTGAAATTGCTTAGTGCATAAACAGAACCTTCAATGATCTTCGATTCATAACTTTCAATCAAATTACTCCAAATTGTAGCACGAATTGTTTCTCCCTATTAAAACAAAATGTCAATTGGCTACTTGATATAATCATAAATATGTTATAAAAAAAACTAAAAACAATTTACCTGTTCATCCATAAGAATCATGTCTAAACTTATTAGCTCATCAGTTACATTGTTAATTGATCTCCACATCCGGATGATTTTGACTTTAATCTCCCAACCTACTTGTTTGCTTATTGTCAACTGTCTCAGCTTTTTGTATGCCATAGTGTTACTGCCTTTACATACAACAAAAAATTTGATGCTAATTGTATAAACAATGGCAGTATAAGAAGAAGATGCATGATCACTTTTCTTTTCTAGTATATGAAGAGGTAACATGAAGAGATATATTGAACCTGATGCAATATTTGGGGACGTCCAGGAGAGGATGACGAAACCAATCTGCGTCAATGCTGTCCAGAATTCCGGCAAGATGACCAAGGTAATCTTGTGAAATCCGGCGAGGAAGCCAACGCGATCCCGAGAAGCAAGAGTATTTCCATTGACGCTGGTGGAGCGAATTCGGCGAGAAAGCCAAGGTGATCCCGAGAAGCTAGAGATTCCGGCGACAAAGCCAATGTGTCATCGAGAAAAGTTGAATCAATGATGGCGAGTTGGCCGAATTTTATTGTGCTGGAGCAAGTAATAGGTTCGGTGTTGTCCGATATGGAGTTTGATTGAGAGTCGTGTCAACATGGAATTATCTGATGTCCGTTGCGGACAGAGATAGGAACACAAAATTACTGTCCGACATGGACTATTTTAATTGAGGGTCGTGTCAGACATGGAGTTTTATTGAGAATCGTGTAAACATGGAAATCTTATTGATGTTGCCGGCTGAGAAACCGTTGAAAGCAAAAGCATATACTATATTTAACTTTAAGTGAAATCTAACGGTGAGGGTAGACTCTACAATAATAAACGGTTAAGATCTTTCTTTTTTTTCCATCGATTAACGTGGGAATTTTGTGGCCTTGAGAGCGAACGTGGTGGCTCCTTTTTCTCCTCAAATACTAAGATAATAAATAGCGACCACCCTTGGTCCTTGTGGTCCGTCCGATTCTCCCCGTGCGGTCCCGATACACAGCCTCGGAGCTGGTCGTCGTTTCAAGCCTGAGAGCCAGGGCGGGCGGATTGGCGAGAGGGCGGCGAGGGCAGAGCCTGACGCCGCCGCGGAGCTCGCCGGCCGACAACGCTGGCAACCTTTTCGTTGGTTTTATTGACCGGAGCTCCTTCTGGACAGGACTCGCATCAAGATGGCCGGCGTCTCTACGACCGTCAGGCTTATTGCGAAGAACACGGCGCCGGCGGGCGCCTCGTCCCGCTGCGGCGTGCGGAGTACGCGACGGCGACCGTCGCGGCGCAAGCAGGTTACCCATCGTAGCGTCGAACGATAGCGTATTGGAAGTGCAAGCGAGCCATGGCGTCGTTGCTGGTACAGTAAAACTGCCCAGCTGCATATTGTCGGATTTCCCTTTTCTAAAAAATATTGTTGGATTTCAATCGAGAAGGCAAGACAGTACTCGAAATACGAATGTGAGCCTGGATTGTGCGCAGTTGCTGGTAGATTGGACTGGAGGAGGAGGAGGTGAGTGATGAAACATCAACATATTCATTATTCTGCCTGTTCGTTTCGCTGCAATGCATATGTTTTATTATAGCGACTGTTGAAAAAATAACTGCGAACACTGTAGCGGCTGCTGAAGAAATAACTGGAATACTGTAGCTGCTGCAAAACAGCGAGGCAAACATGCTGATTACTAATTTCCATCACTGATTAGGAGCCTCGTGATGTTCCATCTTTCTTTCTTCTATTTTTATGCAAGTACAGGAAGCACGGGTGGATGTTCTGTCACAAATGTTGATGTTCCGTACAGAGAGGACAGAAATGCAACAATGTTCCTTACATCAGCGCGACATTTTCAGGCGAGTGGAGTGGAGGCGTCATCAGCCCAGAAGCTTTTGGGGACGGAGGAGAAGGTAGCAGAAACACGAAGCGAATCGAACGCGGCGGCGGTTCGAAGAGAAACAACGACCTGACTGGTTTCCGATCCATGGCCGCCACGCTCCCGACGCGGAGACACTGGCGTGGCAGCGTCTTCGAAAGAGCTAGATCGAACCGCACGGACGTAAGCACGGGACGCGCAGGGGCGGAGGCGAGGCGGACGCCTGCAACCTCGCCGGTGGATGCCAGGTCACCGGATTGAAACTTTGCAAAGCCACCCCTGGTTTGGATCGTGACTATTAATCGCGATTCAAATTAAGAGGTTAATTGTAAACTTTTAGATCGTAATTATTAGTCGCGATCCAAATATTTACAATAAGCCCCCTCACATGTCTTCCGCCGCCGGCTCTCTTCCTCCGGCCCGTCTGCCGCCACCGCCGCCGCCATCCTCCCTACCTGATTTGCGAGGCCTCGTCCCATCCGTCTCGAATCGATACGTATAAATGGGACCCACGCGTCGGAGCGAGCCAGCTGGTCGAGGCCGCCGGAATTCTCAGTTTAAAGATTCCTGATAGGGCTTGAAATCAGGCGAGGCTTTCGCTGCGATGGTTCAGATTCGACTGCCCCTCGAACGGATTCGAGCAATCCTGTAGCTGACATGCATTTTATCATTTGTAAGTTGCAACTCGGTTTGATTTGAAGCCCGCGATGCATGACTGACAGTATCCAAAACAGAGTAGTCCTTTCTTCCGATCTGAAGATTCTGAACCTGTCATGTTCTGGCATGGCCTCATCTAGTACAAGGTATCTTGTGCGCCTCAGCAGACCTGCAGTGAGTTCTGCTTGTCATGGCTGGTTAACTGTTCCTCGTTTGGAGCTTGTTCAGAGACTATCGGCCGACGGCTACCGTCGCGCTGTCCGGTCTGGAATCACCTTGCCATTGATGACAGTGTTCGCTTGCCTCGCTGAGTAGAGCAAGAATTGAAGTAATTTAATTTCAGAACACAGAAGATTATGACTTGGTGCTGCAAATTGTCTGCACCCTGAAGTCCGGGCTTGACAGTTGACACCTGCTGTCCTGAGAACACAATGAGCTGATTATCTGCTACACCTCCTCATATAACTGTCGTGTCTCTCTGATGGCTGCAGCTCATCTTCAGTACTACTATTGTGCGATTGGGTTTCTCTAGTTGGCCAAAACCAACAAGAAGCAACCTACCTGGAGCAAAACCAGTGTTGTTCTTAAGATGTATCTTGCACACAAACAATTGGATGAAGATGATAGGGACCGTGCAATTTTCTTACCTCTTTGTTAAGTACTCCGACGTGCTCTTTGTGAAATGGACGTGCTCGCTTTTCCCTGAACCTTTTTGCTGAAAAACTACGCTAGTATATGCACGGGTGAAATGGTCCCTGGTTCGCTTTCTCGTGCTGAGATGATATAGGGGACCTGAATCCCTGTTAAGATACTAATTAAGCACGGCGAGAATGGCTAACGATGTACTGGGATTTCGAGGCATGCCTGCCCATGCTGGTGGTTCTGCTGGTCGGCAAAGCAGCCAAAGCTAGAGTGTTTGCCTGGAACGTGTCGCAGTGCAAGACACACCGTCATCGTCTAGTTTCGCCTCCAACGCCGCCTCCAAAGCCAAAGCCAAATCTGAATTAAGCATGCTAGCAAAGCAGGACCGAAGGGATCAGAGAACGCTACACATAGCAAGTTACAGAGATAGACCGATTCGAAGAATCAACATTCAGACTAAAAACACGAGATTTTCCTGCTCTTACTTTTGAGGTTCTGTTTGTTTGTTTTTCTAGGACAGTTGCTTCTGCAATCTGAAGCTATGATGAATGCTAATTTGAGGAGGTACCGCCAGATGAATGATAATCAAGCGCCCTTTCTTTTTTTTTTTTTTTTTTTTTTTTTTTGTTGTTGTTGTTGTTGATAATCTGAAGACACAACAAGTGCCACTCTTTCTTTCCCTGTTCAGCTACAGAACATGCTCGTCGCAAGTGCAGGCATGTCGACGGGAGGACCGGCGCCGCCGTGCTGCAGCTCGCTCATTTTTGCTTGCAGCACGATGAGCTTGGCGATGAACGAGGATTCGCCGGGCCATCGGCGACGTACTGCCAGTTTGACATCCAGCAAGCCGTGCGTCGGCTTCAGTGCCTGCGAGATACAAGTGGCAGCACTGGCGAGCGAACGTGTCCTGGCGTCTTGCGTGGCGCGTCTGGTACGGTGGTACCACGACCGCCGGCCGGCTGGCGCAGGAACTACGACGACCGCGCTTGCTTGCATGCCTCGGTGGCGCATGGCGAGCCACCTGGCCGGCTCGTCGTCTGGCATGCCTCGGCGTCACGCCCGTTCGAAGAGAATAACGCGAGGAGCGAGGTGCAGCTGCAGGAGGAAGACGAAGACGTGTGGGTGGAGACGTCACGCGTCAGCTCTCCGGTGAGACACGGCGCGGCGCAGAGCAGAGGTTGCGGCGCCCGGGGTGGTCGCTGTTTCGAATAGCGACCGGGCGCGGTCGTTATTTGAAACAACGACCACCCTTGGTTGGTGTCATCCGTCCGATTAGCCGCCTGCGGTCCCGATCGATCGGATGAGTCGGCGGCCTCGTAGCCGGTTCGCCCGAGGCTCGGTAGGTGGGGTGGACACCGCACCGGCCGGAGTCAGGACAAGCGGACGGCGAGAGCAGAGCCGGACTCAGCAGCGGAGCTCGCCGGCCGATGACGCTGGCAACGTCGTCGTCTGCTCGCCTCTATGAATCGAAATCTCGTTCTGGACCGGCCGGCCTCGCGTTCGTATGGCTGGCGAGGAAGATTAGATGGCCTCTCGCCAGGCTGGCCCCGAGCTCGGTGGCCGGCGAGCGCCCCGTCCCGCTGCGGCGTGACGAGCATGCGAAGGCGGCGTCATGGTGAAAAAGCAGGTGAGCATTCTTAGATAGCGCTGCGAATCATCGCGTGTTGGCTGAACTAGAGTAGGTGAGCATTTTTTTTAGAGTAAATTTAACAAACCTGCAACTAGGGCTGAACTAGCGAGCCAGCTCGGCTCGGCTCGAGCTCGGCTCGTTATCTTAACGAGCTGGAATACTAGCTCGGCTCGGCTCGCTATGAGCTTGAGCTGGCTCGCGAGCCAGTTCGTTAAGCTCGTCACTCGTCTCTAACATCTCTGTCGTGACCTGGAAAACAAGATGACGACCATGCCGTCAGGTACAACTTCACATCTTCGAGCACGACGTCGTGTCAGGCGGGGAGGCGGAGGTCGTCGCGATCGAGGAAGAACAGAGGCTCATGACGTGGAAGAGCCGGCAACACCGCACAAGAGGAGTAGAGGGGAGGGCGGCACCGCCTAGCTTGAGTCACCGGCTGCCGCGCGTCACGTTGCCTATCAGTGGAATGAATCTTGACTTGGTATTCTTCCGTCGCCGTCATGGTCACGGAGCTCCTTCGGACGGACATCCTCGCAAGTGGGCAGCAAGGGTGCAGAGTGACGGACCAACGAGGTAGGCCGTGTGGCTTGCGAATGAAGTGAAGCAGACACGCGATGGAGATTTGGGAGGAAGCAAGGTGTGATGGCAGCACCATTAGGAATCGGGATAAAATGTGGGGAGGCAAGAGAGGACCGAAGGGTGCTGGTCCTGTTAGGACTTGCTGGCTCGTTTGGCTCGCGAGCGGCTCACGAGCCAGCTTGAGCTAGCTCGTTAAACATAACGAGCTACAAACCTGACTCGGCTCGTTAGAAAAAGTGAACGAGCCGAGCTAACGAGCCACAAGCTTTTTATCCAGCCCTACCTGCAATTATTTGTGCTCTTGTATCACAAAACTACAACTTTTGAAGTCTATTTTACAAAACTACAACTTTTATGGCATACGTGTCATTGACAAGTGTGACCGGACTATGTGGCACTTGTGTGAATGTCAAGTGGGACCAAGCTACAAAAGTTATAGGTTTGTGTTACTAAGGGCTGAAATTAGTTATAGCTTTGTGAAATGAACTTCAAAAATTGTAGTTTTGTGTTATAAAGGTGCAAATAGTTGTAGCTTTCTGAAATTTACTTTTATTTTTATTCTTACAATAATCTTATTAACTCACAACAATTTGTTAGGCATTCCTCCTTTGTGGAAGCACAACCACTACTATGGCCGAAACAACACCAGCAATGAAGCTTGGGAAAGCAACTTAGGTCCTGTTTGTTTCTTTTAGCGCTAAATTTTAGAAGCCTCTAAATAAAAAGAATCTAGTACTAAATAAAGTCTAATGACAAAATCTTTTTACAGATGGATACATCTTTACGAGACGAATCTAACGAGCCTAACTAAGCTATATTTTGCTACAGTCATGCTACAGTAATGCTACAGTAACCATCGTCTAATCACGGATTGCTTACCCTCATTAGATTCGTCTCGCGAATTAGACCAGGGGTTCTGCAGTTAGTTTTGTAATTAAACTTTATTTAATACTCTTAAATGATAAAATTCTTTTTTTTAGACCCCTCTAAATTTTAGACCCCGTGAGTTAGACGGCGCCGGAGCCGAGCGGCGGCGAGCCAGCCGGTCGAGGCAGCCGGAATTTTTCAGGTTAAAGATTCCTGATAGGACTTGAAATCAGGCGAGGCGTTCGATGCGATGGTTCAGATTCGTCCGCCCTTCGAACGGATGCGAGCAATCCTGTGGCCGACATGCTGTTCATCGTTTGCAAGTTGCCATTCTGTTTGAAGCCCGTGGCGCATGACAATGAGTCAATGGCAGTATTCGAAACAGAGTACTCAGTACTCCTTTCTTCCGCTCCGACCTGAACCTGTCATGTTCTGGCATGGCATCATCCATTGTTAAGGTATCTTGTGCATCTCAGCATCCACCTAATAAAGGTCTGTTTGGTGAAACCGCTTCGGCTTCAGCTTTTTTCACTGTAGCGTACTGTAGCAACAGTAAAAAAGCCGAAAAGCACACAAACACCAGTTTATCCGTCGTTACTAAATTTGTTTCATGTGAACAGTGTTTCTACAGTTGTGAACAGTGCGTGAACAGTGTAATAAGCAGCGGAAAAAGCTAAGGGCGTGTTTGGCGCCGGCTTATTGCCCAGCTTATGCCCCTGCTTATCTACTGTTTCGCACTGTAGCACTGTAGCAATAGTGAAATTACTGTTCACGGAAATGAAGAAGCCGGCATAAGCAGCAATTTAGCTGCTTTTTCCGGCTTATGCACTGTAGCTACAGTGCTGCTACAGTGCATAAGCCGGTGGTGAAGCTGGGCATATAAGCCCAGCCAAACACGCCCTAAGCCAAACATGCCAAATCAGGTGATGCTGCAGATCAGCAGTGAGTTCTGCTTGTTATGGCTGGGTCGTTGTTCCTCGTTTTGTCCTTGTTCAGAGCCTGTCGGCCGACGGTTACCTGAATTGTCTGGTCGGGTTGTTCAGAGCCTGTCGGCCGGCTGGGTCGTTGTTCCTCGTTTTGCCCTTGTTCAGAGCCTGTCGGCCTGAGGGAGAGAGAGCCTCGCCAACGATGAATTCACTATTTTTCAGAACACATGAGAGTTATGACAAATGCGGCAAATGGTCTGCAGAGGTCCTTGACTCATATAACTGCCATGCCCATATGAAATTTAGCAAGACTCTCTGTGATGGCTGCAGTTCATTTACATACAACGAGAAGCAACCTACGTGGCACCAAAACCAGTGTTGCTCTTAAGATGGACCTTGCACACCATTTTTTTCTTTTGACGAAAACCTTGCACACAAATTGGATGACGATAACGGAGTGTGAAGGTACGAGAAGCCGATAACAGAGTGTCACGAAGAGGACGTCGTCGACGGCTAGCGGGGCATGGAGGACGCTGGCAAGCTCGGAGCTCGTCATGGTTTTCGTCAGGAGCGACCCCAACATCAAAAGTTCCAAAGCAGGAAATTCAGTTTCTCGTCTCTGCTCTGGTCAGGTCTCTGCGCTCTCTCTCCCTGGATCTCTCGACGGCAGACGACGACGCGGACGCGAGCAGAGAATCTAGTACTAAATAAAGAGAATATAGTACTAAATAAAGTCTAATGATAAAACCTTTTTACAGATGGGTACATCTTTACGAGACGAATCTAACGAGCCTAAGTAAGCTATGTTTTGCTACAGTCATGCTACAGTAATGCTACAGTAAACATCGTCTAACCACGGATTGCTTACCCTTATTAGATTCGTCTCGCGAATTAGACCAGGGGTTCTGCAGTTAGTTTTGTAATTAAACTTTATTTAATACTCTTAAATGATAAGATTCTTTTTTTAGACCCCTCTAAATTTTAGACCCCATGAAACGAACACCCCCGAAGAAGAAAGGATGGGCTAATTGGGCTATGGACGTGACAGATTCTGACCCATAACTGCCGAAGCCCGACATACGGTCCTGCTGTTGGCTTCAGCTGAAAATGGAGGACAGCTGCAGAGAGCTGCTGATACACTTAAAGTGTTCAGATTTACGGTTCATCCGGGATTCCGGATGCAGGAACCAAGCAAAGCAGGACTGAAGATCAGAGGACGCGACACATAGCAGAAATTACAGAGACAGATCTATTTGAAAATCAACATCCAGACTTAAAACACGAGATTTTCCTGCTCCTACTTTTGAGGTTCTTGTTTTTTTTTTCTTGGACAGTTGCTTTTGAAATCTGAACAATGATCAATATCTAATTTGAGGAGGCACCGCCAGATGAAAATGCTAGTACAAGTGCATTGTTGATAATCTGAAGACACCCCTCGCGGAAGAAAAAAAAGACAATCTAAAGGCACAAGCGCCACACTTTCTTTTCCGCGTGCACCACGACGTGCAACCTGTCTGGCATCCCTCAAGACATGCGTCGGCTTCCGCTTCTGCGAAGAAGAAGTTGCGAGAACGCATTTGCGCCGCGCCCGTGCGTGCCCAGCCACCGGGCCGATCCCAGCATCCGCCGCGAGCAAGCGGAACAGTCACCGAGTTACAGGTGCATGACGAGATACCTAGGCGACTCTTCCGGCATGACGGAAGACGGAGCCAGCCCGCTGCGAGGTGCCTGCTGGGCTGGTCGCCGTTTCAAAAGGCGACCGGCTGGTCGCTATTTCAAATAGCGAGCCCATTTCGTCCTTGTGTTCCGTCCAATTAGCCCCGTGTGGACGTGCGGTCCCTATGAGTTGGTTGTTGTTACAACGCTTTTGCGAGGGGGGTTTGCCAGAGCCAGAGCAGGCGGATTGAAAGACGGCGAGAGCAAAGCCTAGCGCAGCGTGGTGTTGGACGTGCGCGTGGAGACTGGAGACGATATATAGGCAGGCGGCGCATGAATATATATGACCATTGCGACACAACGAGGCTGTAACTGGAAATCGTTCGCCACCAGCAAGCGAGCCATCATCGGCCAGTGCCTGTCGATGTCAGCCTCGACGGGCATGTACGTGGGTCTTGAGCATTCTAAGATATACGAGTGTGATGATGCAGAGGACGTCATTGACGACTAGCGGGCCGGGCATGGAGGACGCAGGCGAGGTGCGTCATGGCTTTCTGCAAGAGCGAACCACAACATCAATAGAATCGAACGGTGATAGTTCAGTTCGCTTTTGCTTGGTTCGATCCGCGTAAGCGTTACGTGTGAGTGGGACCCGTAGACGACCCCACAAATGACTAAAGTACTATCTTTTGCCCTCTTTTTTCGTTGCTCCTCGTGCGATAATGCGGACCTTCGTGCCAGAAACATATTCTATATTTGGCTGGTGCGCCATGGTTCGAAACGACTTTGGAATGCGATTGGCACCTGCGGTTCGCTTCCCACAACGTCGTGTATGGTTCGATTTTTCACTCTCCATGGCTCGCTTTTCCTCAATGTTGCGGGTGCTCTTAGCAACACAGATTGGAGTTAAAGTGACAAAGATTGGAGTAAAAAGTAGCTATTGCAAACACGATCAATTGTATCTTTGGTATTGGAAAATTGATCCTGATATAATTATTTCATAACTTGTCCTTATACAACCATTTTTTATTTTTAATATGAATGCTAGCTAGTGGTTCAGGGGGCTTTATATATCATGTACTCTTTGTATAGATTTTTTCGTAATTTATTTAACATACTTTTACTTTTATACAATTCTTATTTCAAAATTTGAGTTGATGTGAACTTTATATTTTGAGCGATTTTCAATCCAAACTTTGCTATTTATATATATTGAAAAGGCGTCATTATTGTACGGATTTTTTTAATATCCTTGATCTATAACATTTTGAATCATCATTACAATTTTTCATTTCTTTTTTATTAATGTGGGAATGACAACACGGAAACAATAGATATGAAGTTTGCATATTGAGCCTCATCTAATTTTCGTAACGAGACCACTTCATACTCTCATTAGTGGCACACAAAACCTTCAATTTTACTACTAGGAATAGATCTTTTTTGAGTGAAAAGAATTCATTTGTTTAATTAACTGCGGTATGTGCATTTGAACGCAGCAATGACAAAATGGAAAGAGATGGGTGGGGTGGGCACTATATGGAGGGAGGAGCCATTTCTGCGCTGTTTCCTCTTCTTTTTTCGAAAGCCCAAAAAAGATTCCGGCCTATATTATATATTTTCTAATAGAGTAAATTTCAGAAAAATACAACTATTTGTACCTTTGCATCACAAAACTACAAGTTTTAAAGTCCATTTCACAAAACTACAACTATTTTGACTTTTTGTAACAAGAAACTACAACTTTTGTATCACATGTATGGCTGACAAGTGAGACCAAACTATGTGGCACTTGTGTGAATGACATGTGGGACCATGCTACAAAAGTTGTAGGTTTGTGTTACCAAGGGTCAAAATAGTTGTAGTTTTTTAAAATAGACTTGACATGTTGTAGTTTGAGTGAAATGCACCAGGAGTCCTTGAACTTGTCTCAGATTCTCATCTAGGTCCCGGTACTTTCAAATGTTGGTTTCTGGGTCCTCGAACTTGTCTCGAGTTCTCATCTAGGTCCCGATACTCTCAAATGTTGGTTTTTAAGTCCTTGAACTTGTCCCGGGTTCTCATACAGGTCTTCGAACTTGCTAATAAGTCTCATCTAGGTCCAAATCACCATTCAGATAGAAAAAAAACACATTTTTATATTTCAAAAATACAAAAAATTCTAAAATAACAATTTCAAAGAACACAATATATTTTGAATGTTGAAAATTTGTTTTATGTCTCTCATGGTGCCACGCATTTTTCATATTTGCAAGTCTCATCTAGGTCCAAATCACCATTCAGCTTAAAAAAAACACACATTTTCATATTTCAAAAATACAAAAATTTGCAGCAAATATGAAAAATGCGTGGCATCATGAGAGACATAAAACAAATTTTCAATATTCAAAAATATACTGTGTTCTTTGAAATTGTTATTTTACAAATTTTTGTATTTTTGAAATATGAAAATGTGTTTTTTTCTATCTGAATGGTGATTTGGACCTAGATGAGACTTATTAGCAAGTTCGATGACCTATATGAGAACCCGGGACAAGTTCGAGGACTTAGAAACCAACATTTGAGAGTACCGGGACCTAGATGAGAACTCGAGACAAGTTCGAGGACCCAGAAACTAACATTTGAAAGTACCGGGACCTAGATGAGAATCCGAGACAAGTTCAAGGACCCCTGGTGCATTTCACTCTTGTAGTTTTGTGATACAAAAGCACAAATAGTTATAGATTTGTGAAATTTACTCTTTCTAATAAGATTCTGGCCGGCTGTGTTGTTTCCTGCAGTATAGACCGTTAACGGTACGTATATGCCCCAGCAACCGTGTGTCCATTGTGGTAGTGGGAGCTTGTTTGTGGTGTTTGCTCAGCCGGAGACGGGTTCCTTAAGGGCAACTCAACCCAACCCATTCTCGTCTATAGGACCCTCTCAACCCTCCTCTCTCATGCACGCTTCTTCCCTCATCTGAGGCCACTGAAGCGCGCGAGCCAGGCATGGAGAATCTGGGCCGCATGGAGCATGGCGAAGCACCAGCAAGGGAGCAGCGTGCTAGCCGTCCCTGGATCCCGTCTGTTGGTGCCTTTATTCTCAATTGGATGGCCACCTACCGATCTGGATGCAACAGCGTGGCCAAGGCGATGGGCCTCGGCTTCCTGACTTTCAACTCCGGCATGGCCCTGTATCGGTCTGAAGGAGATGCAGCGTACATCGCTTTGGTCGTCTTCTCCTACCTCGACCTCGTGCTGCTCTTCCTCTACCTGAGGACGCATGAGCAGGGGGCTGGCCGCACCTCGGCGCGGGCACGGGTGGTGCGCACAGCGGTGTGGGTGATCACACTACTGCTGGCCGCCTTGTTCGGGTGGAAGATGGCTTCAGTGTTGCCGCTCCCAGTCGCAGCAGGAATCTGGCTTCTGGCCGGCGTGGGCTTGGTGGCGGTCTTCAACGCGTTTTTCTACAACAACGACGACGCTGCATTTCAGTGAGACGTACGTGCTCTCTCGCACTCGTGCATTAGATCCATGTCTTCGGGAATTTTAATAACACAAAGGATAATCCTTGTGGTCGGCCGGCGGATGCGCGCAAGAGGAGAGGAGACAAGGTAAAAAACATGCATATGCCCTATGTTCATAACATGTGCGAATTATTATGTGGCGATTTGAATCCTTGTTTCACACTGTGTCTTCCTCGGTTGTGTTACCTTGTCACGAATGAAAGCAAGACTTCTATCTAGCTTGTATTGGTTATACCATGTGATATACGTGATTGCTGATAAACCTTTTTTTTTTTTAGGAATTGCTCCATTTAAGTCGACTTAGATTTTGTATGCGTGTAAGTCGAATTTTGTAACCGTTAGATTTTGATCGGACGGCCGGCGTGTTTGTGTCCGTTTGTACTTTTGTAATTTTGTAGCCGTTAGATTTTGTATGCGTGTAAGTCAAATTCTAAGTCGAATTTTTTGTTCTATCTTGTCCGTTGGATCCAGATCCAACGGCTACAAAATTTGACTTACACGAATACAAAATCTAAGTCGACTATGGCAAATCCTTTAGAGATTGCCTGATCTTTTATTGCATTGATAACAAGATACATGTGTTACAAAATAAATATTACATGATGGGGAGCAAACTATGGCAAATCCTTCAGAGATTGCCTGAACTTTTATTGCATTGTTACAAAAGAAATATTACATGCATGATGGGGAGGAAACTGTGGCAAATCCTTTAGAGATTGCCTGAAATTTTATTGCATTGGTGACAAGATACATGTGTTACAAAAGAAATGTTACATGATGGGGAGCAAACTATGGCAAATCCTTCAGAGATTGCCTGAACTTTTATTGCATTGTTACAAAAGAAATATTACATGATGGGGAGGAAACTGTGGCAAATCCTTTAGAGATTGCCTGAAATTTTATTGCATTGGTGACAAGATACATGTGTTACAAAAGAAATGTTACATGATGGGGAGCAAACTACGGCAAATCCTTTAGATATCGCCTGAACTTTTATTGCATTGGTAACAAGATACATGTGTTACAAAAGAAATATTACGTGATGGGGATTACAAGTGAAAGGAGAAGAGAGAGGGAAAAAAACCCTAACCAAGATACTAGAGGCTAAGGGGAGAAGCTGCTACTCCTAAGTCTAAGAAGATGATCTCGATCAGCAGGTTGGTGGCAACGGTGAGACCACAGGGATAAATCAACACAACAACAAGCAGCAACTGTCAAGTTTGATTCATCCTCGTGTCGAAAAACTTTAGTGGTCCTGCATCTCCATACATTCCGAAGAACGCGGTGAGGACGGCACTGATCAGATTTTTAGTTTTGTCGAACTGAATTCTGCCATACCCTTCCATGTCCTCGACAACAGTTTTCATTAGGGAAGATGGCAATCCTAGCGCATTCCAAATATTGATAGCTGGCTTTCAAAAAAAAAAGTTGATAGCTCGGTTGCAACGGAGGAAAAGGTGCTCGATATTTTCATTTTGCCAGGCAGAACGGCATTGGGATGCAACACCAACACTCCTAGCTTGTATTTTTTCCCCTAGCTTGTATTGGTTATACCATGTGACATAAATAATTTCTTATAGACCGTACAGCAACTAATTGTCTTAACACACAATATCAAAGATTAGAGCACCAATTACAGAAGCATTAAGGTGTATCCTATAGGGCAAACTGCTCACAAACCTTGCAACAAATAATTGTCTCTAGAAGCCTCAAAACAACGCATTGTATGCTCTATATACCAATTAGTTACTCTCTACATGGCTCACAACTTTGCACTGTAGATATATCTCACTGGTTACGACCGACAATTTTAGACACAGCACAATCAAAGTCTAGTGCGAACATAATGGCCATACTATGCTTTAATTAGTATTTTTTTAACAAACCTTGTAAGATCAAAGTCTAGTGCAAACAAATGAAATTTTCGACTCTCTAAGTGCGGTCTCTATTTGCAACGCATTGTCTCGCTTACTTCGAGATTAAAAGGGCGGCTAATATGATCACAATGCGTAGTGACATAAAGTGGTTTGGCCAACCAAAAAAGAGGGAAACTATAGCCCAAAGACAAGATTAAATAGTAATTTGTATACAACTTTACACGCCATGAGCGCACATCATCGGGAGAAAGTGGTCATCAAGAAACGACTCTGCGTTTAATGGTTCCCACTATAGGGAAATTTTTCAGTATGCCATTTAGCCAGGAGTGGAATTACGCCTCATGTGATGTGCCAGTGATATTATCAGCACCGAGAATCAAATTTCACCAACCAAATTATCCTTACCTCTGCATGCATGTCATGTGTTCTCGACATACTTAATACAAATGCGCCCGATGAAATTAAAGCTATGATATACTACCTTCTTTCAAAACAGAAGTTGTCTTAGTTTTGAGCGCGGAAATTAATGAGTGGTGGAAAAGATGTGCGCGTAGAAATGAGATGAAGAGAGATAGAGATGTGTTGAGAAGAGAGAAAGTCGGTGCACTAGGAAGAGAGAATGGTAAGTAATTTGAAAAAGCTGTTCAATGATCGCTCTATGAAAAATCAAAGGGTTGAAACTAATTTCCATGATTGAATTTGCCTCATGGTTCTTGCATGGTAGCTCGTTGTTCTGCGCATCCCCACCCCCGCCCCTTGTATTGGCCGTAAAGTAGTAGCAGGTTCTTTGTTATGGCAGGGTCTTCATTTTTCATGATTCGCATGTTGGATAATTGCTTAAAATAGTAGCAGATTCTTAGATGATAACCATTTTTTATTTGCACAAATATCATCCTGTTAAATTATAACCATAATTTTATTTCTATTTTCTGCCTTTAATATGTCAAGATATATGTGTCGGTGTACTGGGAACCAGGGTTCCCATTTCCCCGCCTCTGCAAGATACGGCCCGGGAAAGGTTGTGGGCCCAGGAAAGATTGCGTCCAGCCCACTGGAGGGCAGCTGGGCTGCTGCACGGGAAAAGGCGGATCTGCGCCAAGTGCAAGCTGTGGGACCAGACGCGCTTGCCTCATGACAAAGGACAGCGGGCGCTTGTGGGTCCTTGGATCTGTGCCCTTCCGCGGGGGTAGACATGGAGCGGACACGTGGCGAGCCTCCGTGCCTGGCGAAGGGAAGATAGCCCGGGGGTAGACCGGGGCGCGACACGTGCCCCGGCGCTCCTCCACGGATTGGACGCGCGGGATCCCTCCACGGGAGGGGCCCCGCATGGCTCGCGACCGCGAGCCACGCCGCGGGGCCGGTCCCACAGCACAGTGGGGAAAGGCGCACGCGCGCTCAGGCGAGGACGCGGGCGACAATGCGAAAGACGGCTCTGTAGGCTACGACTGTGGACGCGACCACGCCTGTCGTAGCCCTGCAGCTGACCGGTCTAGCTGACAGCGGCGCGTGCGGTAGCACGCAAGCTGGCAGACCGATGGGAGGAAGGCCTCGGACCGAAGGAAGGAGGCTAGCGACCGGTCCCAGCTGGGGTCCCGTGCCTTCCCTAGGCGCTGCATCGCACTAACGTGACGGGACACAACGGAAAAGGTGGACATAAGGCGATTGTGCGTCCGGGATCTCGGAGGATTTACGGATTGCAGGTCCACGCTTCCCTGTAACTGCTCATGAACGAGTCCACCCCCCCCCCCCCACCTTGGACTATAAAAGGGGGGTGCCTTGTACATGAAACACAACAACAACACTTGAGCAATAACAGACAAGCAGGACGTAGGGTTTTACACCTCCGGGTGGCCCGAACCTGGGTAAACTCCTCGCGTGTTGTCTCTCTTCTTTCTCTTCTTCTTCATCTTCAACAATCCTTCCCTCTCTCTCTCTCTCTCTCGATTAAGCCGAAACTAGAACACGTGTGACCGTCGCTCCCCTCCGAATCTCAAGGGTGGCCTGACAGGCCCCCATCTGCCGTGGTGCTCATACCACGACATTTGGCGCGCCAGGAAAGGGGGCGTCGTAGTTCCTGTGTTCTCCTGGCGCCGTTTTCCCCGCCCCACCATGGTGGGGCGAATGGCGAGCTTGTCCTCCGGCAGCGAGGACGCACATCCCCGACACCGCTCAGTCTCGGAAGCGGTGGACGAGGAGATCATGGCGGACTGCCCGCCGACGCGTGAGACCGCGAAGGCCCCCCGCACGGCTCGGTTGAGCCCGGAGACGGGGGTAAGTCGTCAGCGTCGGACGCGGTCCCGCACTGGGTCAGCGCATCAATCCTCCAGCCGGGCGACGACGCGCGATCACGAGCGCCGTCGTCCTCCGGTGCGTCGCCTCTCCTTCGACAGTGTCAACCCGTCGGCGGCGCTTGACCGGGCCAGGCAGCTGCTGCGGAATCCACCCCTGGAGTTGGCGGAAGGGTCTCCGGCAGAGCCATGGCTCAGGAACGTCACCAAGATAGTGGACACAGCGCGGCGCCAGACCGCGCCAAAGTCACGGGCCACACGCCTAAGGGTCTCCTCCCTCTCGGAGGGACCCACATACGTGCCAACGGAGAAGACTCACACCGGCACAGACGACTTCTCCCACTCCGTGGCGACTCCACACCGCGGCCCGCGCGACCTCCGGCGGTCGCTGGAGGAGCGACGGCGCGGTGGGGAAGATGCCCGGGTGAGCATTGAGCGTTCCCGGGAGCGGCGCAGGGAACGGCGGCGAGCACTCTCCTTGGCGACAACCAGGGACGAGTCGTCCGACTCTGCGGTGTCTCCGGCGCCGGGTCACCGGCGGCGCAGGACGGGCGAAGGACAGCACGTCGCCTACTCGGGTGGATGCGCAGCCCTTTCCAAGAGACTACGGGGGGTCCTGTGGCCCCATAAGTTCCGACCAGACATCCCGGAGCGCTACGACGGAACGGCACTGCCGTCCGAATTCCTCTAGATATACTCCACGGCCGTCCGTGCGGCTGGCGGGTCCGAGGATGTGATGGCGAACTACTTTCACCTGGCACTGAAAGACTCGGCCCGGTCATGGTTCATGAATCTCCCGCCCAAGTCCGTCAAGTCCTGGAAAGGGCTCTGCCGGGATTTCCTCGTCAACTTTCAGGGCACGTCTCGGTGCCCTGGCACGCAGGTGGACCTCGACAAGGTCATCCAGCGCAAGGACGAACCGCTGCGCAGGTTTGTGCAGAGGTTCAGCAATGTCCGAAACACCATCCCCAACATCGAACCCGCAAGAGTCATATCCGATTTCGCGCACGGCGTGCGTGACAAGGATGTGTTGGGAGAACTTGGGGTTCATGAGCCCCAAACTGTTGTCGAGCTCTTCCAGCTGGTTGACCGGTGCGCACGTCGCCAGGAAGCGCAGGCGTGGCATGACTCGTCGGATGAAAGGGAAGATGATGACGAACCCCCGGTCACCAAAAGCAGGAAGAAAAGATCGGCGAAGAAGCGGAAGGCGGGCGAGGTCTTGGCCACGGCCGGGTCTGGGGGTAAGCCCCCCAAGCCCCCGGCCGCACCCAAGGGGAAGAAAGACGGGGACAAGACCCCGCCTAGAGGAAAGTTTTGCGCTTTCCACAACTCCACCTTCCATGACCAGACGGAGTGCAAGTTCATCCTTGCCAGCGCCGACAAACACAAAAAGCGCAAGGAAGAACGCGAGGCCGTAGAAAGGGCACCCAAAGGGGACAACGATGAAGAGGCCCTCCTATTCCAAGATCTCGAGGACACTGTAGCCGTGATCTGTGGGGGGTCGTCGGCGTTTGCTTCCAAGCGCCAGGTGAAGCTCCTCCGGCGCGAGGTGTGCGCGATCAGCGCGGGGACGGCTTCTGCTCGTCCTTTGAAGTGGTCCGACGTGCCCATCACCTTCGACAAGAGCGATTTGGTGGGCCCTGACAACTCGGACGGGTGGCTACCGCTCATCGTAGCGCCAACCATACGAAACAAAAAGGTCTCCCGCACGCTCGTGGACGGGAGGGGGGGGGGGGGGCAGCATCAACTTAATCACCCCGCAGGTGTACGAGACGCTGCAGGGGTGCAAGGCCGACCTGGAGCCTTCCAGGCCCTTCCACGGCGTCCTCCCAGGCCGGGCGCAACCCCTCGGGCGAGTGACCTTGCCTGTCACTTTCGGCACAAAGGACAACTTCCGCACGGAGAAGGTGGCGTTCGACGTGGCGAATATTGATCTCCCGTATAACGCCATTATAGGGCGTCCCGCCCTCAGCAAGTTCATGGCAAGCGATCACTACGCTTACCTCACTCTCAAGATGCTGGGCCCAAAGGGGGTCATAACCGTCCGGGCGGATTATCAAAGCACAATCGCCTGCACCGAGCTGATTCTCTCCGCGGAAAAGGCTGCGGAAGAAGACTCGGACGGTAGTGACGCCCCGAAGCCGCCCAAGCTCCCCGCAAAGCGCCCGAAGTCTTCTGCGATGGAGCCCGTGAGGACCAAGTCCATCTCCCTCAACGAGGACGGATCCAAGACGGTGACCATCAGGGCCGACCTGGACCCCAAATAGGAAAGCGCGCTCATCGCCTTCCTTCGGGAAAATGCGGACGTCTTCGCATGGAAGCCGTCCGACATGCCCGGGATACCAAGGGAGGTGATCGAGCACCAACTCAAGGTTAACCCAGGAGCAAGACCGGTGAAGCAAAAGGCACGACGGCAAGCCCCGGAGCGGGAGCTGTTCATTCGGGATGAAATCCGGCGGCTCCTGGAAGCCGGCTTCATCCGGGAGGTCCTACACCCCACTTGGCTGGCCAACCCGGTGATGGTACCAAAGAGCAACGGGAAGCTCCGCATGTGCGTCGACTACACCGACCTCAACAAGGCGTGTCCTAAAGACCCTTTCCCCTTGCCCCGCATCGATATAGTGGTCGACTCCACGGCGGGCTGCGATCTGCTTTGCATGTTGGACGCAAATTCCGGCTATCATCAGATCCCCATGGCAAGGGAAGACGAGGAAAAGACCGCCTTCATGACCACGGCCGGCTGCTACTGCTACATCACGATGCCCTTCGGCTTAAAGAACGCAGGTCCCACGTTCCAACGCGCCATGCGCGAGACTCTCGGAGAGCAGTTGGGGAAAAACGTGGAAGCTTACGTAGACGATATTGTCATCAAGACGTTCCGAAGAGAGACGCTGCTGGCTGATTTGAAGCAAACCTTCGACAACTTGCGCCGCAAGCGGGTAAAGCTCAATCCGGCAAAATGCGTCTTCGGGGTCCCCGCGGGGAAGCTCCTCGGTTTCTTGGTCTCGCACCGAGGAATCGAGGCTAACCCAGACAAGATCCAGGCCATAGAAGACATGCGCCCACCCACCCGCATCAAGGACAAGCAAAAGTTGACGGGGTGCATGGCCGCCCTTGGCCGCTTCATCGCCCGGTTGGGCGAGCGCGCGCTTCCACTGTTCAAGCTGTTGAAGCAGTCGGGAAAATTTCGGTGGACTCCCTAGGCAGAAAACGCTTTCTCTGAACTCAAGCACTACCTGTCTTCCCCTCCAGTCCTCGTTGCGCCACGAGCAAAGGAGCCACTCCTCCTGTACATTGCTGCTACCCCCACCGTGGTCAGCGCAGCCCTTGTCACAGAACGAGAGGAACAGGCACATGCGATCTCACGGCGCTCTCGAAAGTAGGGCGAAGGCGGGAACAGCCGACGCAGCACAGCACCCCCTTCGGACGAATGCTCAGGGGCTGCGCCCACGACGGGCTCGGGGGCTCCGGCCCCGACGACCGCCGATCACATGGCCCTCCCACGGGCAGCAGCACCACCTTCGGACGAAGGCTCGGGGGCTGCGCCCACGACGGACACAGGGGCTCCGGCCCCAACGTCCGCCGAACTCATGACTCTCCCACGGGCGGCGCTACCACCCTCGGGCGAAGGCTCGGGGGCTACGCCCACGGCAGACCCGGGGGCTCCAATACCGACACCTTCCGTTGACAGGGCTCAGCCACAGGCGGCGGCACCACCCTCGGTGGAGGGCTCGGGGGCTACGCCCATGGCTGACCCGGGGGCTCCAACCCCAGTGCTACCAACCCCAGTGCTTGGGCGACTTGAAACCTCCGACATCAAAGATAGCGAAGACGGCGCCCCCGACGGTCGGAGACGCATGGTGCAGAGACCCGTCTACTTCGTCAGTGAAGTCTTGCGAGACGCAAAGACGCGCTACCCCAAAGTCCAAAAGCTCCTGTACGCCGTCCTCATGGCATCAAGGAAGTTGCGGCACTACTTCCAAGGCCACCCAATTCGAGTGGTCACCAGCTGCGCCCTGGAAACGGTCCTCCGGAACCGTGAGGCCACCGGGCGCATCGTCAAGTGGGCAGTGGAAATGTCGGAGTTCGAGCTGGAATTCGTGACCTCCAGCGCCATCAAGAGCGCCGCCCTCGCTGAATTTGTGGCCGAATGGACACCCGGCCCCGTAGAAGAGCATGAAGAGCTCACGGCGCGTCCGGTCCAAGACGGCGACGGCGACGACTACCACTGGACCCTCTTCTTCGACGGATCCCTCACACTACAGGGAGCAGGGGCAGGCGTATACCTGGTGGCCCCGACCAGCGAGGAATTCCGCTACGCGATCCAATTCAAGGCCACAAACAACATGGCGGAGTACGAAGGCTTGATCGCCGGGATGCGGATTGCCGCCGAGCTAGGGATCAAAAAACTCCTCGCCAAGGGCGACTCTCAACTTGTTGCACGACAGGTCAACAAGGAGTACCAATGTTCGGACCCTCAAATGGCGGCATACCTGACGGAGGTCAGGCGCCTAGAGAAGAATTTCTATGGGTTTGAAGTACAACACATTAAGCGGTGCGATAACGAAGAGGCCGACGCCCTGTCGCGATTGGCCTTCTCTCGCAAAGCGCCACCAGCCGGAAAGTTCGTGGAGCAGTTGGAGCAACCCTCCGCAAATGCTCCCGACCCGGCGGCTAACGCCGACGGCCCCGTCGGCGCGTCGATGGCCGAGTCGCCCGCGGATTCCCCCGCAGGCCAGCCGCCACGAACCGAGCCCCAAGTGCTCGCGATCGACGAGCTTGTCTCGTCATGGATGGATGAGCTCGTAGGCTACCTACGCGGCGATTTCCTACCCGAGGATGACGAGCCCGCAGAACGCCTGGCCCGCCAGGCCAAGAGATACGCCCTGGTAGATGGACAACTCTACCGTAGGGCCGCAAACCGGGTGCTCCTCAAATGCATCACGGCAGAGCAGGGCAAAGAAATCCTCACCGACATCCACGAAGGCGAGTGCAGCAGCCACATGGCCTCCCACACGTTGGCCGGCAAGGCCTTTCGCATGGGCTATTACTGGCCAACAGCCCTCACAGACGCCATCGAGTTGGTTCAGCGCTGCAAGGCGTGCCAGTACCACGCGAAGCAGACACACCTGTCAGCTCAGGCGCTCCATACCATACCCCCGTCATGGCCATTCGCCGTGTGGGGGTTGGATATTGTCGGACCCTTCCCTAAGGCCACCGGGGGGGGGTACCGTTTCCTCTACGTGGCCGTCGACAAGTTCACCAAGTGGATTGAGGCCAAACCGGTCATCAAGATCGACAAGCACTCAACGGTCGAATTCATGCGCAGCATCGTGGCGCGTTTCGGTGTCGCCAACCGGTTGATCACCGATAATGGCTCGCAGTTCACCAGCCACTCCTTCGAGGCGTACTGCGAGGAGATCGGGACCACGATCTGCTACGCCTCCGCAGCCCACCCGCAGAGCAACGGCCAGGCCGAGCGCGCTAACGCGGAAATCTTGAGGGGTCTCAAGACCAAGTCTTTCGACCACCTGAAGAAGCGGGGCAAGCGTTGGGTAGAGGAACTCCCATCAGTTTTGTGGTCCACCCGGACCACGGTCAACAGGGCCACCGGAGAGACGCCGTTCTTTCTGGTCTACGGCGCGGAAGCGGTCCTCCCCGCAGAAGTGATGTATGCGGGGCCAAGGGTGGCCTCCTACGATGAAGCAACACAGGACGCCCACCGGACGGACGACGTCAACTTCATAGAAGAATGCAGACACCGTGCCAACATACGCAACGCCCGGTACCTGCAGACTCTACGACGTTATCATCAGTCCCGCGTACGCCCCCGCTCCTTGGAAGTCGGAGACCTGGTCCTACTCCGGGCGCTCGACCGCAAGGGTAAGGACAAGTTGTCTCCCATGTGGGAAGGACCTTTCGTTGTCACCAAGGTATCGCGCGGTGGTGCGGTACGATTGACAATGGAGGACGGTTTCCCAGAAAGGAGTGCATGGAACATCCAACACCTGCGCAAGTTTTACCCTTAGGCAGAGGCTCGCCGATGGGGTCGCAAGCACCTCCCCCACCAGCGAGCCCGGGGTCTCCATATCAGTACCCATCTCTTCCTGGCGACAGCGCCCTCCATCAAGGGGACAGCGCGGCCGACTTCACGTGCTCGATCACACCCCGCAAATCGCCCTAGCTCCTCGTGGCCCAGTGCAAGGGGGGGGGGGGGGGGGAGGATTCACAGCCTAGCCTACGCCAAAACTAAGCGCCAAAGTCGACGTCCTAAAGAGTCGGTCAGAGAGGCAAACCCTACCTGAGCTCAGGCCTTCTGGGGCTCCAGACCATCACCAAGGCGCCAACGACGCGGACAGGCAGCGACTGAAACTCTTTGCTACCCCACAACGCAACCATCACAAAAGAGGCAGGGGACGAATAAAAGGGTACGGCACGCTCGAGGGCGGCCTAGCATGTACGAAGTTCAAAACCCAACACTGGGCGCAAGTATGAGTACTACAGCAGCAAGGGTAAAAAGCAAACATTACAAGGGGGCATCCCCCCACATCACGGGCACGCACTCCGCCATCAGGGGCGTACAGCTTCACGAGCTCGTCGACGATCGGCTTCACGCGGTGCCCCAGCGCGCCAGCTCTTCATCTTCGGGCTCACGCAGGAATTCCTCCAGGGGGAAGTCGGGGTCACGGGCCGAGAGGATGGTCAGCAAGTCGTCGGCGACGGACCGGATGGCCACCTCTCCCTGTCGAGCAGCGTGCGCACGCATGCTGGTCCTCACGCGGTCGAAGAATTCCCCCAGGGGCATCATGGCAAGAAGAACGCCGTTCACGGAAGGTTCCTGCGAGATGAGAACGAGCTGGGACATGCCGCTCGCCTCCAAGCCTCGGTTGATCCGGCGGAAGATGTCCATCGCCATCTCAGTGAGGCGGGCTCGCTCGTTGCGCCACTCCACCACCCCGGCAGCATGGGAAGCTAAAGCATCGTTGCCTGAAACCCCGGCCTGCTCAAGCTTCAGGCCGAGTTCCTGCACCTTGGAAGTCAGCTCTCGCACCTTCTTCTGAGCGGCGGCGTACCTGGCGACCTACGCCTCGAGGTCGCGGATGCGGTTGCAGTACCGCTCCTTCTGATCGGCCCAGCCGGTAGCGCGCTCCTCCAGGTCCTTGATGCGGCGGGCTTGTTGGGCGAGCGCCTCCTCCGACTCCTTGAGGGCCTCCTCGCGGATCCTCGGGGCTTGCAGGCTGGCGATGTTGCGGGCCCCCTCAAGAACCGCCGCGGCATCCTCCTCGCGTCGCTTGAGGTCGGTCTCCCGGGAGCGGAGGGCCGCCTCGGCGGCGTCCTCACGAGAAGCTTGGGCGCTGGCCTCCTCCTCGAAGCGGATCGACATGTTCTGCAACCTCTCCTCCTCCTGGCGCAGATCAGCCTGAAGGGCGTTCAACCCCACCTCACGCGAAGCCAGCTCGGAGTCGCGCTGCTGGGCGGCCTGCTCACGCGCGGCTAGGTTCGCCTCGCGCAGCTCCACCTCCTGGATCCGGGACGACAGGTCATCCTCAACGACTCGCACCGCAGCCTCGCGCCTCTTGACGACGCCCTCCCAGTGCTTCACCTTGGCCTCCCAGTGCTCCAGGGCCTGCTCGCGATTGCCCAGGCGGACCTCCCGCCTGTCAGCTTCACGCCTCTCTTCCTCGAAGGCGGCCCGGTCGCGGTCAACCTTGGACATCCGGTGGTTGTACTGGTACTGGGCCAGCTTCAGGGAGCGTTTGAGCTGCACCTCGGCCTCGGCGATCTCGGCGGCGCGACGCGCCAGCTTCTCTTCCTCCGCCTCCACGACACCATGAAGAGAGGCCGCCACGCGGCGCGCCTCTGCAAACAGTTGGGCGGCCGGTGGCAGCGCAGCACCTCCCCCAGCAATCACCTCGACGGCGGCAAAAGGATCGTCATGGCCGCTGGAGGTAGGGGCGGGAGATCGCCCTCTGCGGGGGAGCTCCGGACCTGCTGGCGAAACACGGACGGGGGAAGGAGAGCGCACGCGCGGAGCGTCCGCAGCCCTAGTCGGCCCCCGGACGGGCACAACAGCATGGCGAGCCGCGGGAGTAGCAGCCTCATCGACGGGCCGCCCGGACAGCTCTGCTCACCAGATATAGGCATTTCTGCTCACCAGATGACAGAAGACGTGTCCCACCGAGCGTGCCAAAAAGTGTGTTGACGCAAAATTCACCGTCTGCTGCTGGAGCTGATTTCTTCGCGCGCCGCACACACGTGGCCTGGGAGATCTGCTTAACTCCAGTGCAGGACCATGCCCTTGGGGTTCGAGGCGTGCCAGTCAGTTTGATCCCGCAACTAACAAGATATGAGGCGACGTCGCATCGGCCGGTTAATAGAAATACAATGCCGAGCCGATACAACGAAAATAACATGGTGATGTCGCATCGGCCACAGTTAATAGAAATAAAATGCTGGGCCGATACAACATTTGAAAAATATGATAAACTACCAGCTAAACACCCTGGTAGAACTGTTAAACTAATAGATCTAATCAAATCGACACGTTTGCTAATTGCTTTCCCCAGGACAAGTCAACTGAAGGAAAACGTAAAACTGGACCAGGTCAACGGTAATACACAATCGGCAAACGATAAACTTGTTTAGATCTAGGTCGTCTAACAGTGACTCGAATAACCAAATCAAACAGAGCTCGACATCGGCAATCTACCACCAGGCTACAGCCAGGACAAGTCGACTGAACCATAGCAAAGAATCGGACCAGATCTAACAATTCCAAGTAGCAGACGCACGACGTCGATTTCTAGATTGATCTGAGTTACCGGATAACTAGCAGCCACATCAGTTCTGATTACGGACAAGTCGACATAACAGACGCTGATGCACTTGGCTGACGAATCCGCATGTTCTCCTCGCCTAGAACCGGAGCCCCGAGCCGTGCGAGAGGATCAGATGTGAATCCGTCATGAAGGAGGCGATGCGCCGAGAGTATTATTGATCGAGAGATGTCTTACAAGTTGCCGTGACCCTTTATATTTATAGGGCTACTGGACTTCGCGTACAAGAAAAGACTTTAACATGAAACCGACTAAGATCTAGCTAAATAATATAATATTACGGCCACCGTGCTAATCTTGCTATAGATAATATAAAACTTCCTTTAATTAAACATCTTGTACGGACTTCATCGTCATCACGTCTTCACGTACATGATCTTTCCTTGTATGTGCACACACGCATCTTGATTTTCATTACCTTCCAAACTGAATAAAATATATTCCTTTATCCGGCCAGAATACTTCTTCCTTGCACTAATCCCACGCACGGCGGCAATCTCTTGCTTCATATGTACTGGACTCTTGATTACTGAGAAATATTAAAATAATCCGACCACAATGCTAATTTCCATCTTTGTGACATAATCAAAGCCGAATCCTCCTTTTCTTAGTAACTTTCCTTCAATATTGCATCGTGCGGCCTAAATCCACCATTTTTCCTTATTGGGACATTTATTGGGAAATCATCCAAATTTCTGTGTCAACACATGCCCCCTAGTTTCGGAATATAATAAGATATTATGTTTTGAAACTATTTCCTTGAGCAATCTTGGATGCCGATGCGGTGATGCCCCCCAACTCTGATCTGAGCCTCCTACCAGGAAGGAAATCGGCTTCTCCTTTGTCATCCATCACATCAGTTCTCTGTGAACACCAGAATTGGTATGCTTAGCAAATTCTGTTGTTAACACGTATATGCCCCCCAATTTCAGAATATAAAATATTATGTTCTGAAATTATTTCCTTGCACAATCAAGTGCCGATGCCCCCCAGTCAAAGTTGGCTAACAGATGGGAAAATCGGCTTCTTTCATGACGTTGGCCCCCATCGGCTTGACAGCTTGTCCACCTTATCATCTTCATTAGCAGAAAATAGCTCCATTGGCAAAATGACTTGATCACCATCGGCAAAAGACTATTGTCTCATTGACTTGGACCACCACAGAGAAGGCTCCATCGGCAACATGACTTCATCGGCAACAGACCTCATCGGCTTGATTATCAGAAAAAGGCTCCATCGGCAACTTGTCTTCATCGGCAAATAAAAGTCCCCATCGGCTTGATGCCTCCATATCAATTCTTCCCTGCTTTCATACTAGCCCATGCAACAGCAGCCGATACACTATGTAGCAGTGTAATAATCCAATGGTCGACACACAAATAAACTAGCAGCCAATACACTAGTACTCAAGAAGCCGATAGAAGATGAATATAATAATCAAAATCAGAGCGCGGATGCACTATCAGCCGATGTACTAATATACTCCTATGTAGCAGTGTAATAATCCAATGGTCGACACACAAATAAACTAGCAGCCAATACACTAGTACTCAAGAAGCCGATAGAAGATGAATATAATAATCAAAATCAGAGCGCGGATGCACAATCAGCCGATGTACTAATATACTCCAAAATCCAGGCCGGCAATTAAAAATAGATCTGACTTCTAATCAAAGTGATTGAAATACGGATACTTCTGCTGCTCACCAAATGATAGAAGACGAGTCCCACCGGGCGTGTCAAAAAGTGTGTTGACGCAAAATTCACCGTCTGTTGCTGGAGCTGATTTCTTCGTGCGCCGCACACACGTGGCCTGGGAGATCTGCTTAACTCCAGTGCAGGACCATGCCCTTGGGGTTCGAGGCGTGCCAGTCAGTTTGATCCCGCAACTAACAAGATATGAGGCGACGTCTCATCGGCCGGTTAATAGAAATACAATGCCGAGCCGATACAACGAAAATAACATGGTGATGTCGCATCGGCCACAGTTAATAGAAATAAAATGCTGGGCCGATACAACATTTGAAAAATATGATAAACTACTAGCTAAACACCCTGGTAGAACTGTTAAACTAATAGATCTAATCAAATCGACACGTTTGCTAATTGCTTTCCCCAGGACAAGTCAACTGAAGGAAAACGTAAAACTGGACCAGGTCAACGGTAATACACAATCGGCAAACGATAAACTTGTTTAGATCTAGGTCGTCTAACAGTGACTCGAATAACCAAATCAAACAGAGCTCGACATCGGCAATCTACCACCAGGCTACAGCCAGGACAAGTCGACTGAACCATAGCAAAGAATCGGACCAGATCTAACAATTCCAAGTAGCAGACGCACGACGTCGATTTCTAGATTGATCTGAGTTACCGGATAACTAGCAGCCACATCAGTTCTGATTACGGACAAGTCGACATAACAGACGCTGATGCACTTGGCTGACGAATCCGCATGTTCTCCTCGCCTAGAACCGGAGCCCCGAGCCGTGCGAGAGGATCAGATGTGAATCCGTCATGAAGGAGGCGATGCGCCGAGAGTATTATTGATCGAGAGATGTCTTACAAGTTGCCGTGACCCTTTATATTTATAGGGCTACTGGACTTCGCGTACAAGAAAAGACTTTAACATGAAACCGACTAAGATCTAGCTAAATAATATAATATTACGGCCACCGTGCTAATCTTGCTATAGATAATATAAAACTTCCTTTAATTAAACATCTTGTACGGACTTCATCGTCATCACGTCTTCACGTACATGATCTTTCCTTGTATGTGCACACACGCATCTTGATTTTCATTACCTTCCAAACTGAATAAAATATATTCCTTTATCCGGCCAGAATACTTCTTCCTTGCACTAATCCCACGCACGGCGGCAATCTCTTGCTTCATATGTACTGGACTCTTGATTACTGAGAAATATTAAAATAATCCGGCAACAATGCTAATTTCTATCTTTGTGACATAATCAAAGCCGAATCCTCCTTTTCTTAGTAACTTTCCTTCAATATTGCATCGTGCAGCCTAAATCCACCATTTTTCCTTATTGGGACATTTATTGGGAAATCATCCAAATTTCTGTGTCAACAGGCACGACCTTCCCCCGGCTCCGCCGGGCTCGGAACGCGGGGAGTGGTTTCACCCGCGCCCTCGACATGGCCGCGGACTGCCTCTCCCTCGGTGTCGACGGGCGAAAGAGTCTCAGCAGGAGAAGGAGGCCGCGTGTCCTTGGCGGTGGCGCCAGCCTATTCCGAAGCAACAGGGTCAAGACGGGGACCCCTACAAGAGAAACACGAGAACTTCAGACCAAAACCCTAGCGAAGGGACAGAAAAGGAAGAAAGAGAAACAAGGAGGACGCATCGGGCAAACCTCCGCAGGCGTTTATACCTCGAGAGGATCAACACGCGTGGTATGTCAATCACCACCGGAGAAACGGCGGGGCTCCGGGAGCGCTTGGAGCTGGCCCCCTCTCCGGCTTCTTCATTCAGGGGAATGCCACCCCCCTCCTCCGTGGCATCGGAGAGAGGCGGAGTAGGGTCGGCTTTCCCCTTTCCTTTGTCTTGGGGCGCGGCGGACGTCCAGGCCCGATCGGGTTGGGCTCGGCCCTCCGCCCTAGGAGCAGTAGCGCCGGGGACGCGCAGAGGTGCCGCCGGCTCCAACGTCACCAGAACTTCTCCGGCGGCGTTCAACTTGGGCATCTCCACCCGGATCTCATGCCGACGGGGGTTCCGGCAGAGCGGCTCGGCGCCGTCCGGGAACTTCACTTGCGCGGGAGGATAAAGGTCGGTCAAGTAGTGGAAGGCCTCCAGCAGCTCTTGTGGCGATAGGTCGGAATGCGCCCCCCTGCGTGTGCGGCCCTCGAAGTTGAAGTCGGTGTACCACCAACTCTGCTTGGTCCGGGCGCGCAGCGGAGCGGTCCGGGTCTGAAGGAAGTGGTAAATCACCAGCCCCCCGGTCAGTTTGGAAGCGAAGAGGACCGCAATGCGGTCCACTACGGGCTGGTACTCCGGTAGCAGAGGTGGCAGATCCTCCCAGAACTCGGTCGGCCCCTCGGGAAGACGCTTCGGGAAGGAGAGGCGGCGATACGGCGTCGTGCCGCGGAGGTAGAACCATTCGGACCTCCATTTGTTGAACTTCGCCGACGGTGAGAAGTCGATGTACTGCTCCTCGCCATTGCGCCGGCTGAAGCGGACGTACCCCACGGGGTCGTTCCCAAAGCAGCGGAGGCGATAGTGGCGGCGGAAGATCTGGACACAGGGGTTCACCCCCACGAAGGCCTCTCATAGGTGTGCAAACACCGCGAGGATCAGGATCGAGTTGGGCTGCAGATGCGCCAACTTGATCTGGTAGGCAATGAGGACCTCCATGAGGAAGTCCGAGAAGGAAGGAATGGCGCCCGCAAGGACGAAGGGGAGGAAGGAGACGACCTCCCCTCCCTCGTGGTCTGGATCCACTTGCGCGGTTGCAGGACGCACGGTGACGCGCCGCGCGTCGTTGGGGGCCGGCACGTGCAACCGCACCTGCGCGAGATCCCCCTCCGAGACGATGGTCGAGGCCGGCAAAGCCGACCCCTCCGGCGCCGCCACCGCGGGCGGAGGAGCCGGATTCACTGAAACCGATCGTCGGCGGCGGCGCGAACGACGGTCGCCAGCCATGAGCGTGGTGGATCGAGAAACCAAGAAAGCAAGAAACCAAGGGACGGAGGAAGCAAGAAGACGAAAGAGCGCAAGGGCTGCAAATACGGAAGAGTGTGGAAGTGGAAAACGGGAGAGCCTGCAACTGCGCTTTTATCAGCATGCTGCAGGCGAAGCGGCGTCCCTCGGGAGACGTGCGCCTTCTCGGGCCCGCCATGACCTCCGCGAACCGGCGCCCCACGACCGCGCGCGGAAGTCCGTCGTTTCGGCTTCCGAGGAAAGTCGGCTTCACAAGGCCTGGGAAGCCTGGGACGCTGACTCTGGGCCCTGGTCACTCCCCTTGGCCCACGCAGCAGCGACCAGGGCGGGGGCTCCTGTCGGTGTACTGGGAACCAGGGTTCCCATTTCCCCGCCTCTGCAAGATACGGCCCGGGAAAGGTTGTGGGCCCAGGAAAGATTGCGTCCGGCCCACTGGAGGGCAGCTGGGCTGCTGCACGGGAAAAGGCGGATATGCGCCAAGTGCAAGCTGTGGGACCAGACGCACTTGCCTCATGACAAAGGACAGCGGGCGCTGGTGGGTCCTTGGATCCGTGCCCTTCCGCGGGGGTAGACGTGGAGCGGACACGTGGCGAGCCTCCGTGCCTGGCGAAGGGAAGATAGCCCGGGGGTAGACCGGGGCGCGACACGTGCCCCGGCGCTCCTCCACGGATTGGACGCGCGGGATCCCTCCACGGGAGGGGCCCCGCATGGCTCGCGGCCGCGAGCCACGCCGCGGGGCCGGTCCCATAGCACAGTGGGGAAAGGCGCACGCGCGCTCAGGCGAGGACGCGGGCGTCAATGCGAAAGACGGCTCTGCAGGCGACTGTGGACGCGACCGTGCCTGTCGTAACCCTGCAGCTGACTGGTCTAGCTGACAGCGGCGCGTGCGGTAGCACGCAAGCTGGCAGACCGATGGGAGGAAGGCCTCGGACCGAAGGAAGGAGGCTAGCGACCGGTCCCAGCTGGGGTCCCGTGCCTTCCCCAGGCGCTGCTTCGCACTAACCTGACGGGACACAACGGAAAAGGTGGACAGAAGGCGATTGTGCGTCCGGGATCTCAGAGGATTTACGGATTGCAGGTCCACGCATCCCTGTAACGGCTCATGAACGGGTCCAGCCCCCCCCCCCCCCCCCCCCTTGGACTATAAAAGGGGGGTGCCTTGTACATGAAACACAACAACAACACTTGAGCAATACCAGACAAGCAGGACGTAGGGTTTTACACCTCCGGGTGGCCCGAACCTGGGTAAACTCCTCGCGTGTTGTCTCTCTTCTTCCTCTTCTTCTTCATCTTCAACAATCCTTCCCTCTCTCTCTCTCGATTAAGCCGGAACTAGAACACGTGTGACCGTCGCTCCCCTCCGAATCTCAAGGGTGGCCTGACAGCCCCCCATCTGCCGTGGTGCTCATACCACGACAATATGTAATAAAATCGTGTAAGATACGGACGGAAATGTTGTGAGGCAATAATTGAATTCTTAAAAAGAAATTAACGAGAGTATTGATGGTAATAGCAGCACATATGAATAGTAGAATCTTAGTTGTTGCATGTAGTATCTTAGCTGGCACGATCTGATCTATTTTTTATTATCTTCTTTGATGTCAATTCATTTTAGTTGTCGCGTGTAGTATGTAGGTTCTGATTGCCAACGGGTTATGTGGACAGGCTAGTTTGATTCGAAAAAACTCTAATGTAACAACTTGGATCTGTGTATGAATAGCTACTGAGCATGATGACATCAATTGCGTTATTTGCATGGGCACCAAGATGGACGCAATTGCATTTCGCAGATGGTACAGGATGCTCAATAACGCCATGGTTTTGGAGACAGTACATTCACTACAAGAAGTACAAGAAACCTATTCTTTTGTGATATTTTTAGAGGGGCGATTGACCGAAAGGTCACTAGAGACTCTGTTTTATGATGATTCATATTGGTCCAACAATTTTAGTGACGAAGATTAGATGTGTATCATAAAACCAGATAGAAATAGCCACAAATGAAGAAAAAGCTAGAGACATTGTGACGAAGCACAACTTTGAATTTTTGTCACTACTTTTTTTCCATTCCTTAGCATTGTGGGTCCCGCATGTAATGTAAACTTACGACCTTAATTACCACTGCACCTCCAAATAACTAATGTCCAAAGATCCAAGTTAATTTATTTATTCAAGCACATATTTCATAGTCTTTCAATTGAAACGAGTCCAGCAGGCTGCCTGCAAACAACTCATGCCCAGCACGTGTGGGCTGGCCCTTAATTTTTCTGACTACCATTTTGGTAAAAGAAAAAGAAATATAATAACGATCCAGACAGGAATCATAGCTATTTGCTGAACCAGATTGTATCTTGTGACATTTTTGGCTCGTCATAATAGGGACGACAAAATAAACGCCGGCAAGATTTATGATGAAAAACATGTTTTCCTTGCTGAAACAACCCTAAACATGCAGTAGGCGAAGAGCACATTTTTTTTTGCGATAACTTCACAGATTGTTCATCCTAACATAAAATTCAGTTTTTTTTAGTGTCTCACAAGGCCATATCTCTTGCGATTTTCCTATATCTCAGTCGCTTGACTGAAACAACCTTCGTTTTTCAAGCGATTGAAAAACAGCAACTTCCTATCTCTTGTAGTGATTTTTGCCATCTGTAAAAACAAGTTCCAGCAAATCGTCAATCGTCTGTTTGATGAGTGTCGTCAAATGTTCCACCTATGTGAAAAGTATGTTCCAGAGACCATGTTATAAGGTTCGCAAAAAAAAAAAAAGATACCATGTTATATCTTTCCTATTTTCAATTAATGACTATTTTCCCTAGACTATTTCTCTCATCAAACTATGATTCTATGATGATCGTTTCTTATGTTTGTTTCTATGACATGTGTTCTAAGTTTTTAACGTTAGTTTTCTTCTAAAAAATATATAGCCCGAAGTGCACGTATTCTCGGTCTCTCGGATGCGCTCAGGAGAAAATAGGAGGTCAAAAACATAAATATGAACACGTGTCAATGATATTGTGGCACTTATGAATGCGAGACTCCTAGCTTGTATTGGTTATACCATGTGGCACGTATGATTGCTAATAAACCTTGCAGCAACTATTGTCTAAACACACAATATCAAAGATTAAACCAATTAGAAACGCATTAATTAGGGTGTATCATATGACATACTGCTCAGAACACTTTTTTTTTTAATGTCACCGGGGGAGAGCATCCCCACCTGAATTATATTCAAAGTGTGACAGACCACAGATCTATGGCTTCGTTTTTAGGGAAACGAGACAAAAACCCTACAAAGTTTGTGGCAAGCCACGGATTACAACAGCACGCCCAAAACATAATAGGTTCATACAAGTGGACGCGACAGAACACAAAGAACTATCGGAAACAACAGACTAGTTCTAGACTTGAGCATAAGCTAAAGGCAACCACCATTCGTCAACAAAGTGCCACCACTAAACAACATGCTTGCCTTCACCGCCACACCACCTCTCGTAGCTACGCCGTCTGTTGTCACCCTCCACCTTCCAACAAGGAGAGGAATCCTTGAAGGACGAAAGGGCCAGGAGGGGGACTAAAGGCAGGAGGAGGCACTCCAACCACTGCGAGCTAGACAACGCCGACTTCCCTTCAAGCTGACGGAGTCACCTTTCCTAGCGCATCCGGTCTCCACGGGCCACCATCCGATGCCCTTCACTGGAGGAATCCACAAAGGAGGGAGGGCAAGCAAGTGTGGATGCACATGACATATGATTTGACAACACCATCAACAAGGAGACCGGCGACGAAGCAGAGGCGCGGCAGACGCCCACCGAACCACAATGGAAGCCAACAACACGGCCAAAACCGTAGACTCAACCGAGTGGAGAAAGAACACAAACACTCACGATTCTTAAAAAGACCTTGACGAGGGTGAGCACCGAGGCATGGAGGGCAGCATTGCTTGTATTCGAGCGGAGGCTTAACACCTCCCCGTGCACCGGGCACGGCACTTTTGTTGCACAAGATGCTCACTGTTGTCGCGAGGGGAGGATTGAGGGCCACTGCAACGCCTCCATCGAGGAAAACGACGTCCAAAGACGTCATCGTTGCTGGCATTGGCAGGAATCCAAGCAAAGCTTTCGCCCAGCACCCCTCACCGCCCTCAACTGCAGGTCACCACACCACAACATGCTGCTAGCCACTGCCACCACCACCTAAGCATCGTAGAGTGCAATGCTGCAAATGTGCAGCTCAGTGGTGCCAGCCACGCCACCACGACGCAGCTGAGCCGGCCTCCAGCTTGTCTTGCTATTGCTGATGCGCCACCACGCCCTCGCCACAGCACCAAGCAGCGAGCGAGGACGTCCGGCAGCCACACACGCCGCTACCGCCGATGCGCCACCACACCCTCGCCACGGCACCGAACCGCGAGCAAGGGCACCAGTAGCCACATACGCCGCAGTCGCCGTGCGCCGCCACACCCTCGCCACGGCACCAAGCCGCAAGCAAGACGACGACCGGCCCCTAAACCAGGGGGTGTCCAGATCCGGCGCTTGGGAGCCCGGATCCGGCCTGCAAGGCTCCAGCCATGGCCTGAGGACGATGGGGGACAGCTCCGGTGAGCCTCAGATCTAGAGAGAGGGAGGGGGCGGAACAGGGGTGAACCAACACGGAAGAAGAAGCCACGGACAGGGCCGGTTGTATGGCACCGTGTGCTGGGTGTGGTTGGGCGGCGGCGGTGTCGCCCTCGAGTCACCTCACGCGAGACGATGCGAGAGACGCGAACCGTTTTTTTCCTCACAAAACTCTTTGCAACAAATAATTGTCTGTGGAAGCCTCAAAACCAACGCATTGGAGGTATGATCTATATATATCAATTAGTATTTGGTGCACAAGAAGTATTTGATGCATAAGTGCACAAACTCATTGAGAGTCATTCGACTGCATCTGCACATCTAAAATTATAGGTGGGAATTTCTATTGATGAAGCGGATGTTTTTGGAAACACAATATAGATTTATGGTTGCTAAAATCATGGCCGAGACTTTTCAAACTTCTAATATTCCTGGCCATCAAAATTAGATTTTACGGTCTAAAAATTTTGTACATGTGCATTAAATACTCTTTGTGCATCTGATATGTCCTCTTAGTATACCCTCTGTATATATGACTCGCAACTTTGCACTGAAGTTATATCAATCACTGGTTGCGACCGACAACTTTAGACAGTATGTTTTAGTAAAGTTTGAGCCTGTCCCGACAAAAGTCTAGTGCGAACACATGAAATTTTCAAGTCTCGAGTGTCTCTTTAGGTCTCCTGATTGTCCGGCTCGCTTCCTTCGAGATTTAGTGGGCGGCTAAATATAATCATAGTGTGAAAGGTGCTGACACATAGTGATTCGGCCACTAGGAAATGGTGATGGTTCTCAAAAGGGGGAAAACCGGGAAAATGGTAGCGAATTAGCGAAAATAATAACCAGGAATTGACGGAGTAGAGCTTTCCCCCCGTGAGTGCGGCCTCATCGGCAGAAAGTATCCAGAGTGCGTCCGTGATCATCCATCTATTTTTTTTTTTTTGCTATAAACCATCTTTATTATCTCTTAATTACACGCGGTGCTCCTTTACCTGCCTCATCACTTCTCTTGTAATTAGTTCCCTTCTCTCCGCCTTCTGCCTCATCACTTCTCTTGTTCCGCTTTTGCTCAATCCATCGCCAGAATGGCCTCCGCATACAAGACGGCCGCGCCTGGCCAATTAACGGCCACCTTCCTCCTGGCGCTCACGCTGCTCACCTTCAACTCGGGGCTCGCGATCTACCTGTCCCGGGAAGACGTAGAGTCCGTGGCGTCCGTCGCGGTGTCCTACCTTGTCCTCGCGCTCCTGTTCGCGGGGCGCCTTGATTTCTTCTCGCTCCACGAGGGAAGACGACGCCTGCGGAAAGCTGCCATATGCTGCCTAACGTCGCTGCTCGCGCTCCTGCTGGCGTACAAGTTGGTGCGGATGGCGCTCGGCCTGGGGGGCGGCTGCGCCTTCTTTCTGCACCGACATGCCTGGTAACTATTTAATTGGATCTATCTAGATGCAGCAGCACCCACATATTTGATGCTTTTATAGTGGAGTATGTCCTTGGAACCGTAGCTACGGTGGTAAAATGATTCTTATTGGTGAAATAATTGATTTGCAGGTCTAAGCAGCCAGGAGTTAATTTTGCCTTTCGTACAAGTGCGACGAAGGACACGAGATCTGTTGGTCATGTGTCCCCGCTGTAGTTTTATGCATGTCTTCGTCACGCGGAGAGATTGTGCACTCACTACTTCCATCCGCAACGATCTTATACACGTACGCGGAGGGTTCATGTAGTAAGTTGCGTACGCAAATAAATGTATTCCCATGTGCAACCATCAAAGTTATTGTTGTTTTCGTCCTGAGTCCCGGGGCGAGACGTTCCGATCCCTCGCGGGAATTTCTTCTTGGCTCGATCTGTGCGTGGCTGCTGGATACGACACTGAAACGCAGGGAGTAAGAGCAGTATACATGCTCACTGTTGGGCAGTCGTGCATGCTTGTACGAACAAACAAAATGCACGCCGCGCTTGGCAAAGATATGAAAAGAAGAAAGGATTGAGTTTGTACAACGGCTGTGAGATCGATCAATCGAGCCAATAATATTCACTGAACATCTAAACATACTATTTGCTAAAACTCGTACGCAAAAATACAGAGTGTGCGTGCGTTATGAGTGTCTAAGTTGTACTGTGTAATCTTAAAAAAAAAAAGCTGAACCTGTGTGTGGTGGTAATTTGAGGAGTATGTATGGTCAATATCTAATTTGAGGAGTATGTATGGTCAATATCCTCAACAATTAAGACACGCTTTCGTCTCCTGTTCAGCTACAGTACAGAACATGCTCACTTTTCCTTTCTCGGCCAGCAAAAGTGGATCTTGTCGCGAGAATACGACCTTGGAGAGGAAGGAGGATTTTCCGGGCCAGGCCATCGGCGACGGCCGGGCGAGCCTGCTGCTCTCTCTCAGTCAGACGCCAGCACCGTCCGCGCTTGCATGCCGATGCAGGACGTTGAAGACGTGGATGGAGTCGTGTTACGAAACGCGGCAGCACTCCTGGATGGAAGCCACGGCGTGGCGAGGAGGCTCCGTCCCGTCCGGCACCAGGGGTGGTCGCTATTTGAAATAGCGACCACCCTTCCGATTCTCCCCGTGCCGTCCCGATACACAGGCTTGCGAGAGCACGGCGCCGGCGAGCGGGCGCCCCCGGCCCGCTGCATGTTGGGCAGGTTACCGGTCATAGCGCCCAACCGTACCTTGCATGTTGGGCAGGCGCGCGAGCCATGGCGTCGTCGTCTGATTCGTCCGAATGCGCTGGTGCGGAGAGACGGCACCTGTGATCTTTGCGGCGCAACGAATAAGCTGCACCGGGACTTGTTGGCAACCAGGCAGCGGGACGTCCCCCGCGCCCGTCGATGCCAGCCTCGACGGGCATGTGAGATTTGACTCTTTCTTTCTTCAATTTTTATGCAAGTACAAGAAGCACGGCGTTGGATGTTCTGTCAGAAATGTTGACATGCAACTTGGTTTATGCATGACAGTATCCGAAACAGAGTATTCCTTTCTTCCGATCTGAACCTGTATGTTCTGGTATGGCAATAATCCATTGTAGCGGTGCATATTTTCTTTGTTATACAAGGAAAATGGAAATAATAGTACAAACAGTGCGCGCCACATTTCTTTTTTTTTATTCTCATCATTCATCGTCATATTCAGCCACTTATTGTCAGCGCAACGTGGATGTGCTTCTCCATCTTTGAAGGCAGCGCAACGCCTCTTGCTCCTTGGGAGTGCTTGGTGCGTTCTGATTCTAATGGAATGGAACGATGCAATGCTTGTGAAATATGCATATGTACCGGGTCAAACGGCATGAAAGGAATTAATTAAAGCCAAGTTGGTCATCAATTTGTTACCATAATTCCAGGCTTTCGAATGGTCATCATTTCCTGCTATCAGCCTGTTCGGTTGGCTGGTGCTGATAAGCCGCGGCTGATTTTTGTGAGAGAAAAGTACCGTTGGCTGACTGATTGGCTGGTTGGCTGGGCTGATTTTTATGAGATGAAATCACTGTTGGTTGGGCTGGAATCCAGCCAGCCGAACGAGTTGTATATTTTCATGCTTTCCAAATGATTTCTTGCTGTATTTCATTAACTCCAGATAAGGTTTTTTGTCTCCCTTAATTACCTCCTAGAACCTGGCAAGTTTCAGTGCCGACCTCAAGGATGGGCCAGGCGCCTATCCTGGTCATCGTGCTGATTGTTGTAAACCCTTAATCTCTAAGGGTTATTGGGCTAATACCGAAACTACCCCTGAAGGGTTTTGGCACCTATATAATGGAACCGTGTACCCCTTCGATTAATGAGAATTGAGTTCCACCTACGATACTTGTCTCGTGTCTCTTCTTCCTTGTGCGCTCGCGGGAACGGGAAGGGAAACGGGAGATCTTCTACCATCTACTTCACGCCTCATCTGCTGCCGGGACAAGGGAAAACGGATTCGGGGATCCGTGACGACGTTGTTTTGTAACACTGATATCTTGGAGTGTGACAGACGATCCCTGCCAGTACTACGGTTGGTCCAAAAGCTGATGATGGCTCGTCTTTCAATTTCTTCTTGTTCTAAAATTAAATTCGTATTTAAATTACTAGCCAATCAACCCGTGCATCTGCACGGGGCTAGCAATTTCATGGTTTGGTTGGAGTTTTATTTGCATTTTATGCTTGTGTACAGACAATGTGTTTGAGTCAAAGTTTCATTTTAATCTATGCTTAGTTAGTAATGAATTTTAATTTTGGCCCCACATTTATTATGGACAAAGATAGAAAGACAGAAGAGACTGTCACGTAAATCCATCAATTAAGATATGCTAAACTTAGCTGGATATTTTGCTTTAATTTATTCATGGATCTGTCTGAATCTGATATCTTTTTTTATGTACTACAAAGCTAACTAAAGCCATGATTCACATATTTGAAGAATAATTTTATTGTAAACAACAATAGATGCCTATACAAATTCCTCAAGAAATATTTCAACTGCTGCAGGAATTGAGCAAAATGTTATACTTCTGCCAGGGTAAATTGTTTTCATATGCCACGGAAAAACACCAATAAAAGGATATGATCGGCATCGATGCATAATATACATATAAATATAACATATATTGATCTAGTAATGTTCTCTATATATATAGAAAAGATATATATGTTTGATTTAATGAACAAACTGTATTCATATCAAAGTCGTTAGAATAAAAGCTACGTTGCTATTCCTTCAAAAAAAAAGTTACCTTGCTAAGAAAATTCATCCTCCTGCATTGGACTTGGTCACTGCTTTCTTGGACATGCACGTTTTTTTTCTCATTTAACATGATCTCCACTTCATCAAGTGATTTCATTTTAGAATGCATACAAAATGAATGGATAATAATAGCAAAGGAATCAGAAACAGTTACTTGTGTGCACTCAAACCATTAGCAAATCCTAATGCGGCAGAAGAGCTGATACCCCTGAGAGGAGGGATCGATGGTCTTCATTCTGTCTATATTTTTGTCTATTGTCCTCTTCATGATTTTTCTTCGCACGTCTTGCCTCTACCTCTCCCTGGCAACACATCAAGATCGTGAAGCATAGTAGGAGCAGCTACATCACATCAGGGACCAAACCCAGCGGCATCGGATCTGGCCTGAACCCGCCATGAACATGTAGAATGGCAGCCACATCTTCCGTACTGCTGCACCTTGCGATCAGACGGAGCTGAGGTCACGTTTGGCCACGAACTCCATTGCGCCGTTCTCGCCTAGAGTCCACGACGTGTAAGTAAAATAACTCCTGCTTCTGTCCGTGCATCCAGCCCTACTGCCTCAAGAATTATTAGGCAAGAAGAGGAGAGGAAATAATAGATCGGATATCTATTCGTCCCATACTTCACGACTTCAGCGATGCGTGAAGCCAACTTCATGCTGTCAGGCAAAAATAATATTCAGTGTCCACACTAAGGATGGTAGAATGCCCTGATCGATTTTATAACCTGGGCCAAGAGAGTAGTCGTATCTAAATGATAATTGATGCCACGAAGGTATCCAGCAGCTGCAAACCCACACATATCTCCAACCATTATGGTTCGGCCATTAAGCTGTCATCTCCAGCTTAATTGATTCCCCTTCTCTTTCCTATCCACCACGATCTAGGAGAGCTAGGATTTGTTTGCAGATGCAAACGTAACACAAGTTAAGCAGAAGCCGATGTAGGTCAGGCAGTTACTGTCGTTGATGTCGACATCCGTAGAGACCCTGAGGATTCAGTCGGCGCTGCATCGTTCGAGCGGTGCTGTCAATGAATATTGGCTCCGTAGTTAGCTCTCGGTGGAAGCGCGGAGGGTAGGGCATCAGGATGGAAGACACGAAGGAGACGGAACAGAGCGGCTGCTGTTGCAGTCGGGGAAGGTGAGGACACGGAATTATAGAAAGATATATGCCATCGATTCGAGGGATTCACGATTTGTGAATACAATATTACACGTAGATCTCAAAATTAAAGGCCGGATGTTTTGCTTTTTTTTGGTAATTTTTAGGATTTTTCTTCGATTAACGTGAAAGCCTCAAAAGGAGCCTTCAATTAGTAAATATAAGATTCCTCCTGCTAGTCGGCAAAGCAGCCAAAGCTAGTCTCTTTTGCTTGGAACGCCTGTGGAATTTTTTTTTTATTTAAACAATTTTTAAGTAATATTTTAATAACAGACCGTCCGAAACTAGATTTGCAAATCTAGACGTTTTGGTCGCGTCATTCGAAACGGCGCGACTAAAGAAGCAATCGCGCCATTTGATCTGCCGCGACCAGTTGCCACGTCAGCGTTGACGGCCACGACGGCAAGGGTAGACTTGCGTCGCGCCAATCGGATTGGCGCAACTAAAATCAGTCGCGGCAAACGGAATGCCGCGACTAACACAGGGGTCGCGCCAATCCATTTGACACGACTCATGTGCGACTTAACGCCGCGCGCGGCCCCGCCCTCTCCTCCCTTTCTTCTTCCTCCCTACCCGAACGGGTGTTCTTCATTTCTCCCTCCTCCTCCCATCGCCCCCCACCTTGCCCCATCAAATCCGGCCACGTTTGTTGGTGCATCGAGCCCAAATCCCGGACCTAGGCTCCTCCAAGGTAACTCTTTCAACTTGTCCAATTAGATTTTAAAATGTACATGTATTTTGTTGGTTGTAGGTAGTTAGGGTTTAGTGGTTTCAATGGAGATTGGTGATGATTTAGTACGAATCGAGTATAATCGGAGGTTATGTAGCGCTCTATGTACCGATTGTATTGTGTATTTGACGTGTGAAATGTCTTGCATAAGGACCATGGTAATGGTAATTAGGGTTTAGTGGTTTCAATGCTAGTTAAGGTTTAATGGTAGTTAGGGTTTATTGTACACCGTGTGATATTGGTTTGTTAATCATTGTAGGATGCCGAGGATCATGAAGTATTGTTATTCGTATGTTGGTGATCGGAATGCACCGGTGCCGTCTCCATTCCCTATTCCCAAGTGTGCATGTAACATGACCGCCGTGGTGACACAATCAAAGCATCCGTTGACGGCAGCACGTGCATACTTTTGTTGCCCTAAGAAAGGTTAGTAAGAGTAAACTACTGATTTTTTTTGTTTGTTGCAAAGATTTCATAATTTGTTTGTTGATGAGCATTTTCAATTATAGGATTTTATGAATACATGCGACTTCTTTCAATGGATAGACGGTCCGGAGAAGTATGACCATCGGATTTTATTACTCCCTTGGACTGTTAAGAAGGCACCATACGAGAGCTTCAAGCGTTGGGTGCCTCCTCCACCAAATCCTCAAAGAATGAGTAAAGAAGAGTGTAAGGCCAAAGCAAAAGAAGCGTTTGGCTAACCCTCCGCTTTGCGATTGTGGTTATCGGTCGGAGTTAGAGACGCCGCCTCCGGGTTTGAAATATACCCCTTTCTTCCGATGCCCTATCGCTCTATCGGTTTGTGAAATACATTGCTTTTCATTATTTCCCCCGGGAACGGTGTCTCATTGGAGCGGTGATTTACTTGTTGCAATTTTGCTATTGTTGCAGGGCAACAAGAGAGGTTGTGACTTTCAAGAGTTGATTCATCGTCCCAAGCGACACTATCCGGACCCGGATACTTTGCCGGATGCTGTCTTGTATGGGGAAGAATTGCCATGTCGCTATCTGCCACCTTTGTTGTGTCAGTGTGGGGTGCCGGCTAGGGAGGGAGTTGTTCCATCCGAGTTAGGGTATGGACACTATTGCGGGAACACAGTGGGTGCGGATGATGAATGGGTAAGCAATGACTTCAGAATATTCATCATATTTTGTAATTTAGATGTTACATGCTCATGTTGTGGAATATGTTTTATGCAGGATACCCGACGGTGTGATTGGGAGACGTTTAAAGGAAAGGAGGAATTTCTGAAGGAGGCCAAGAAGAGAGGCCACGAGTATTATATGAGAGCTTTGGCCCGTCGAAGAGGGAGCATTAGACATAAGTATCTGACTACACCGCCTTCTTTTATTTACAACACTATTTGTTCAGAGTTGAAACTCAAGAGGGAAAACCCGCTATTCGAGGGTCAGGAAGCGGACATGGTAATTCATCATTGGCGGCGTAATCGTGATTTATATCCGCCAAAGAGTTGTTGGGAAATGTTAGACCCTCCTTATGGATTGCGGTTCGAGTCAGCCAAAGAATGCATGGCATGGGCAACGGCAAGGATGAAACAGTTGTGTGATCCTGTTTATGTGGAGGAGAAGCGAAAAAAGGAGGAGGAAGAGAGGAAGAAACGGGCTCAGGAAGAGTTAGAGCGGAGACAGAAAGATCCGACCTGCTGGGAGTCTTACTTTTACCAGTTGGCTGAGAGAAAGAAGAAGAGAAAGATGGAAGAGGAGGAGGAGGCAAGGGAGGAGTTGAACAGAAAAGCTGAAGAGGATAGGGCGGCCATTCAATTAATGATGGATGCCGAAGCAATCGAGAAAATGGTAGGCATTGCTAAAAATGTGATGGGAAACACTTCACCAAAGGAGAAGAATGATAAGAATGAGTGATGCCATTCCTAGTTGGGAATTTTATTTTGGCGTTGTAATTGAAACTATAAACTTGGTTTGTAATAGTAATTAGGAATGTAACGGTCGCATGGTTGTTACGGTGTGATGACTTGCTCATGTTGTAATGGTGTGATGACTACGTTGAAGTCTTTTTATAAATATTGTACTATGTTAATTGTGGTGTGTGATGACTTGGTCATGTTTGTGTTTATTTGTAATGACATGGTCATGTTTATGTCAGTTTGTTCAACAGCATCAGAATGGAAATTAAATGGATCAATTCCTTGTAACGTGTGGCCGAAAATTATTTACAAAGATGACGTTGGTGTTTTAATTTCACAGTAGTCGCGCCATTTCAAACGGAGCGACTGTTATGTCAGTCGCGTCATGGAATTCAAGTTTACAGTCACCTGGGGGGGCGTATCTGGGCGTCGAATTTTTCTAAGTACGAATCGCGTCGTTCGGAATGGCGCGGTTGTATTCTCAGTCGCGGCATATCAGTTGGCGCGACCGATGACTCAGTCGCGCCAATTAGAGTGCCGCGACCCAGACTGGAATCGCGCCACGGAAATCAAGTTTACAGTCAGCTGGAGAAGCCGAAGAGGACCAGCCCCGCGACTAAGTCTTCGTCGCGCCAAACGGTTTGGCGCGACACCTGGGAACTTTTGGACAGCAAACATGCTGTTTTTTGTTACCTCGAACTTAAGTGTTCGAGCGGCCAAGTTTGCAAGCAACATAACCACATTGAAATACATATCATAATCACAATCAAGCATACAATCAAGCACATCCAATAAAGAGACCACATTGTTCCACAAACGTAGTTCCGACATACAAACCATATTGTTCGCACAAACGTAGTTCCGACATACAACCCACATTGTTAAGACAATCCGAAGTCCATGACAATTGGTTCAAATACGACACACGTAGTTTCCACATGCATAGAAGCTTTAGTTCCCTTAGCCATGCGTAACCAATCCTTAGCACTCTCGTTAAGTATCTTTTTCAAATGTTCTAGTCTGCTATTAAATATCCTCTCCTCCTTAGCCATGCATAGAAGATTTAGTTCCCCTATCACTTCCTTGCTTCTCTGTCTCCTCCATATGTTAGCGGCAAAATGCCGCATGCACCACCTATGAACTAGAAGAGGGTATCCATCCATCTCCTGTCTCGCAGCGGTGAGAAGACCTTGATGCCTATCCGATATCATGCAAACCTGCCTACCTACTCCAATAACATGACGGCGCACAAGGGTTAAAAACCATCCCCAACTATTATTATTCTCACCCTCTGTGATAGCAAAAGCCAGAAGAATCAATTGGTCCTCGGCATCTATCCCAACAGCAATCATCAATGTACCCTTGTACTTTCCCGTTAAAAATGTGGCATCGACGGTGATAACGGGTCTGCAATGCTTAAATGCCTCGACACATTGAGGGAAACACCAGAACACACGTTTTAGGACCGGCTTCATCCAACCCTTCCCATCACTACATTGCTTGCCTCCATCATCAATGAAATATATAGTCGCGGGATTGAAATGAGCAATGCCCCTTAACAGCTTTGGAACCATGTTGTAGGACTCCTTCCAATCTCCCCAGAGTTCTGCCATGGCACATTGCTTTGCTCTCCATGCCTTGCTATACTTGACCCGGTAACCGGTGAACCCATGAAATGCGACAATCAAGGAAGACATAGTGATGTTCGTGTCAGCCCACACCAATGCCGCAATGCGGAGCCCAAGGTATCTTGCCGTACACTGAGAGTGCGATTGGCGAATCTGTGCTGTTGCACATGTGTGAGGTTGTTTCACCTTTGTCACCTTCCAACGTCGGCCATCAGACTTTATTAACCGAGCCCAAACACCCCAAGGACATGTGTGTGTCTTACACCGTATTGCATACCTCTCCGATTTATTGGAGTTCCTCACGTAGTACGGCCTATGATGCCGCACCGCGTAATCCTCAAAAAATAGCTTCATGTCTGCCATGCAATCAAATATGATTCCCTTCTTGATCAAAGCAGTACTGCTATCTGGCATCCCCTCT